>JANAVB010029815.1:4418361-4442207 GCA_029216955.1 Iris pallida
GTCTTACATGGATCATGGGCATTCAATTTGTTTGAGGAAATGAGTCGATATTGCAAGGTTTAAATTCAAATGGAACAAAGTGGGCATCTATGGTTTATGCTAAAGGGAATATGTTATACATGTGGTGTATTTAAAATGGAGCACATGAAGGCGTGTTTGTGTGGTGCATGTATGTCATGTGTGTAGAGTGGCTCGTCTAGTTCATGAGTGTAAATTTGTTGGAAGAAAAAAGCTTGTGTTGTGCTCCACATATCAAAGTCACGGTATGGTTATATCAAACGTTACGGATAGAAGTGGACTCCGTGAACCACTGTTTTATTAGTTCAATTGAAACCAAACTATCCTAATCATTTGCTAATTCAAGTACTCACATTCTAGAGAGACTTGGAATCTATACACCCTAAAATCTCGTTCTCGCTTTAAACTTAAGATATGATTCTATGATAGAATGGATTTGAAGATCAAGGTTGCGATCTTTTCGTGGTTATCTAAATACACGAGCAAAGGGATACAAATGGTAATATGAATATTGTAATCCAACTTCCAAATAGATGGAATAACAATTACGAATGACATCCCATTCCAAGAGATAGAGTACCTAAGTTCCAGGTTCTACCCAACTTATAAAAATTGGTTAATCGTGGAAAGCACCGTAATAGAACTTCTATGAGGTCAAATTTTAAGGAGGTATATAAGGATACAAGGTACTTTTAATCGTACCCATGGACTCTATGGGAAGCCTAGGTATTACTTACTTAACATTGCCCATATATTGACCATGTTTCATCAAGGCAGTAGGAGAGTCTTGGTCAAGCATAACCGAAAATAAGTTGGTACAACAGGGTTTCATCCATGGTATAATATAAGCTACGAAGAGCTACGATTAAGGGATTTATTGAAGGAGGATTAGTGGACCAAGAGATGGGGACTATAGAATAGGTGTAGGGAACTATTTCATAATTTTGGCTTTATAGCCCAAATATGGTGATATGCAAGGATGGGTTTAACTAGGTCTCCATGGGTTCCCTAATTGAACATCATCATCTTTGATTGAATAAATCTTGGATTTTTATTTATATTGGCTGGACAAGATCCCATGAAATCAATGTAAACCATTCCTTTTAGGTTAGGGTAACCTAGAATAGGTTTCAACTCAAGTGGTTGGCTAATTGCCAGTCGGATTGGCTAACTAGGTTCCTAAAGCCCGAAAAGGCACCTTCTATGACTTTTGTGTTTAAGTAGCACAAGAAGACTCAATTGAGTGGCACACTAGTGACATGTGCGTAGTAGGCTTCGAGTAGGTCACAACCATGTTTTGGGCCGAAAGATTTGGGTCAAGGTTGAGCCTCCAATTGTAGTCAAAAATTATATCGGTATTATGGTATGGGTTAGAGTTTAGCATTTTTGTCCTGAAAGTCGTATCATAAAAATAGATTACAAGGTGACGTGTTTGAGTGGGACATAATATACCTAGATAAAGGTGGACTCGTCTAGGTCTTGTATATAAATTTTGTTGGAAGGTAACTGTTGGTTTCGTGCTCCGAATATCAATGTAACGGTAAGGGATGCTAAAAGAATCTAAAGAAAGTGGGTGTTTATGCGGCACTAATTTGTCATTCTAGTGGAAACCAACTTATCCTAATCATTCGCTAATACTAGTAAATCCTAAAATTTAGAGGCTCACAATCTATATACTTCAGAAATTTATTTCTCAAAATTAAACAAAGACAAGGTTTTATAATTAATGAAGTTAAGAAATTCAAATCGTGATCACGGTGTAATAGATAATGTGATACGATAGATATGGATCAAGTTTGAAGATCGCTTTCTGATTTCAAATAGAGGGAAAACGATGATGTAATAGCTTTCATGGCCATAGGTGGTATGGTGAACTAAGGGGGACATTCTTTGTCTATCTTCCTTCAAATACAAGCATTTGTTTTTCTGAAATAAGTAAAGGGGAAAAACAATAAAGAATTCAAGGGAGAGGGGATCGAATGTGAATATGCGATTCCAAGGGCGATTGAATAATTCAAGAAAATTGTCAAGGTAGTTGCGGCTGAGATCCTAGAGTCATCTATATCTCAAACTACGTAGGTTAATCGTAGGAAAAGCGAACCAAGTGTACTAGGGTTGATCAGACAGACAATTTGTTAGTGAGCATCCCAATAAACATACGTCCGGAACAAGCTCGATAAAAAATAAGCTTGCAAAAACTAGGGTATAATAGCGGCATTAGTCGAGATTTGCCAAAATATAACTACGCGAGAATTATGATTGAAGGAAAGCACAAGTAGTTCAAGTTCAACAAAATATAAGACTCATCCGGGGTTGGTGCATCTATAGTTGTCCTGCTTGTCTTTTTGCCTAAGGCCTTGGTCGACCAATGTGTTAGAGACCTCTAAACTCTATAGTCTAGGTAAACTTACTAGTGTCAGTCAATTAACTCGTTAATAGGTCACAAGGACAATGGAATGCTAGGTTGGAAGGCATGCTACCCAACTTATAGAATTTCTACTAGTATTGGCTTTGAATCAATGGAAAATACAGGTTATTTCCTAACCTCTATAGTATCCAAAAACTGTAATCATGTCTGAAGTCATTTTACCAAGAATTTTATGTCTCGCCAATATACACCTGGCTATAGTAAATCCTTGGTTTCGTGACTCAAATATGATAATATCAAATATTTTATTAATTCTATCCAATATTGACATAAAGATAACTAAGGTCAAAAGAGGACAACTAAGACATAGGTTTTTGCAACATTCGCTAATCTACGTTTACTTTAAATAATTTTAACTTTAGGGGCCGTGCCTCGCCAGTGCGCTGCTGGCTGTAGTGAACCCACAGTATCCAAAATTCAAATAAATGGCGACAATGCGCTGTTGTCCTGCCATTATGAGTCAACGAACATTCTTCCAACTATGATAGAAAGCACAAGTATCTGTCCTTGAAGTTAAAGTTTCCATTTTGAAAATCAAATGATCGATTATGTATCAATTTTGAAAATTAAGCGATTGACTAGGAGAACGATCGAAATAAAATTTCAAATTCTCTATTTCTATCATACTCAAGGATTGAAGGACAACATAAAATAAAACTGACTCGGGATTACTAGATGGATAATTGGGTTATTTTAGGCTCAAAAGTCGACGAAAAAATAGAATATTGGCCTTTTAGAAAATAAATTTCTTATGGAAACAAATAAGTGAAACGGCTTAGACAGGAAAGGTAACTCGAACCGATCCCAGGGTGATCAAGATGGGAGAAGTGTAGGTATCTATCCTATAAGTCTCAATCCTTAAGAAATATAAGATTGATTAAGGAGGAATAACTGAAGAAAACATAAGTACAAACATTCTAATCTCTATTTCATGTGTATTCAAATGATTGAGGAAAAACTTTGAATCGAAACTAACTTGAGGTTCGTATATGGACAACGGAATTAGAAATTATAAAAATAATTCTTATGGCAAAATGGGAATTAAATAGGCAAGTCGGACTATGATATGAGGATGATATCTAAAGAGGGCAATAAGAAAAAGAATTGAACAATTTATCAAGGTTAGAGCATTAATTCTAGGAAGGCCTAATTTACCAAGTGAATAGTCTATCCATATTGGGTCATATCGTCATATCAAAATGTAATAGTGTATCTATGGGAATATGTCAAGCTATCTAAATTTAATAACTCCTTATCTAAATTGCATGGCCAATATAACAACCTTAACTACCCAACGGTCAATTTGAATAAGGGACTCCTAGTCCTAGTCATTCTCTTAAATTAATTCAATCCTAATGTGATGAGACTTCCTAGTAACAGGCTCGTAATAGTACCACTAACTAAGTACTACCACGAGTTCATAATATTGTAAAAACTGACCTGTATAGGCCACCACAAAAACTTGTCACGACCGTACCTGCTTTTCGGGACACGAGTGTGTGTCCAAGCCAATCTATGCTACAGTGTCGACGGTAGAACGCTGTCAAGGCCATAATGCTTAATATCACATAACATAAATACTTTATTTGCTCACAAAACTAAAATGATTACAATATTCACAAGTTTTATATTTGAAGAAAAATATAAACTCCTACAAATATTGAAATAACTACAACTCATCTATCTAGCTAATCTCTAGGTTTTGGCCTAAACTAAAAAAATATTAGTTTCTATTCAGGAATAGAACGAATACAATTCATTGAATGCAGTTCCAATATATGGTAACGACTATAAAACAGAGGTTAGCCATAAAATATGATTTAAATAATTAGAATAATGGTAAAAAAGATGTAAAAAATTAGAATAAAGAAAATACTATTTATGTGTTTTTAAGTACCTTTTGATATGTGATCGGTCTAGGGACAGTTACACCACGATGTATATGTCTAAACAATGTCTACGATGTATATTTTGTAGGAAATAACAATGTATATGATGTCTACTTGCAGCAAATAAGTAATATCTACGATGTCTACTTGCAGTAAATAAACAATGTCTACGATGTCTACAATGTTTATGATGTCTACAATGTATATGGTCAGATCACATATCTTTTGGTACTTCCCTTTCCCGATACTATAGGTAAGACTACGACAAGGTATGAAAAAAGACAAGAATCAAATAACAATGACTAACAATACAATATAGTAATAATCAATATCAAAAAACAAACAACAAATGTACTCGCCTGGGTCCTTTG
Organism: Iris pallida; assembly: GCA_029216955.1. Lineage (NCBI taxonomy): Eukaryota > Viridiplantae > Streptophyta > Magnoliopsida > Asparagales > Iridaceae > Iris > Iris pallida. Next base: position 4,423,068 of record JANAVB010029815.1, read on the forward strand.
CTGGTGAAACGATAATACCAACCACTCAATGTCCATACAAAAGTCCAACTCGCATAACAGTCAAGATGCTTGAAACAGACATCACAATATATTTGGTATAAAAGAAATGTCTAACAATACCTGTCCAAAAGTCCAATTCTTGATATAGGGGCAAAATCGTAATTTTAGGTCAAACCGATGTCTACCGTTGGACCCGTTGCACTGAAAAATATGCCAGTATGTACGGTCTCTAAAGTCGTTAAACTAATTATCTACAACTCCGATTTGATGAGACGAACCCAACCATATGTCTAAGTTGGATTTCGGTGGGCCGTGCACAAATTCGCCCATTAGATCGAGTCGTGGGCCTGCCAAAGGGGGTCCTGGTCGACCTTCTCAGAATCGGACCAAGCTTGGCATATAGAACCAAAAAAATGATGCAGTCCTATTGGCATAAGTTTCGTCTCGAGATGACGAACGTGCACAAAGTTATGTGCTAGTTACAGAGAGGTCGATACATGATATCTTGACGGAAACGCTTCTATTTTGTCGCGCAGGCACAACGAAATCGAGTTCTGACGAATCCCATACGTCGACAACATCCATACGCATCTTTTGATGCTCATGGGCTGTGACTATGTCATCCGGTTTGTCGGGGCGCATGCCGTATCGGAAAGATTTTCATAAAATTCTATGTTTTTGAAAACTATTTTCTTAATTTTTGAAACTGTTTTTACAATAATTTAATTCACGAAAAAGAAATCACCTATAGGTTTTCTGTAAACCTATTCAAGCACAATTTTGAATCTGTTCATATATTGGTTGGGAATCGCCTTCCAAGTGGGCTGTTGAATTAGTTTCATACTTTGTTTGGAGTAGTTTTCGTCGATCTTTGGATCGATTTTACGGAGCGTACGGTTGCAACTAAAATTGAACTATTTGAAGGGATTAGAAAGGGTCAGGTTGTTCACATACCAGAGTAAACGGTTCAAAATGGTGAAGCGAGGAAGGAGAAATCGATTAGCGAAGTTGGCTCTGCCACCTGCATTTGCTGCAGTTGCTGCCATCCTTTGTCCACTATTTTCGCACGTCCGGTCGGCCTGGGTGGCGCTTCGGCGTGCCAGACGGCGCACGGTGGCGTTGGGGTTGTGCTGGGGTATGAGTTTGTTTCAGGTTAGGGTTTTGCTGCACCCTCTCCCCCTCTCTATGGTATATACATATATACATATAATCAGGTGAGGGGAGGGGGGGAAGGTTGTGCTGCAGTTGAATAGTGAGAAGGGTTGGGTTTGGCCCTTTGGGGGTCGAGTACTTGCGACCACTGTTCCTATATTATATATATATATATATATATATATATATTTTATATATATATATATATATATATATATATATATATATATGTATATATATATATAAAGAGATTGGGGATTAATATCTTGCGCATTGCCCTAAAGCGCCGTGCCTGTAGCTTCTAGTAGATCTCACTTTCTTCGCCTCCGACTTGGCCTATGACCGGGATGGCACCCCCAGGAGCCATGGCTCCAAAGTCCTTCGTAGAAGTTGTTGCAGGGAGGCAGGAGGATGCTCCTCGCCTTGCTGCCAGAGCTGTGTCTTCTTTTAAAGGAGCATCGACGATCTCTTCTCTGAAGAAGAGGAACATGCACTAGCAGGACCGCTACGATTCGCCCTGGTCGGGAAATTTTCGCACAATAGAACCTCTATTGAGGCTATCCATAAGCTTTATCGGGATTTGAATTCCAAGGAGTTATCAAAGCAGGAGTCATCGATCGTAAACACATCTTGATCAGGCTATCTGTAGAAGAAGATTATTTATGTCTTTGATGTAAAGATACGTGGTTCATAGCACGTGCTCCGATGAGAATATTCAAGTAGGAACCTAACTTTTCCTCCGATGTAGGAATCATCTCTCATGCTAGTCTGGGTTGAGCATCCAGATCTACCACATCAACTATACGCCAAGGAGGCGTTATTTGCGATTAGTTCGGCTATTGGGACACCAGTGAAAATTATTAAGGCGACTGCTCCGCTGTCGTACCCTAGTAGGGCCAGAATAAATTGATGCCAGTAAGCCAATTCAACATCACATCAAAATAAACTTGCCAAGGGGCAGAAGTTTTTGGCAAAACGTGGAGTACGAAAACATCCCCCTATACTGTGCTCACTGTCATCATCAAGGACATCCTTTATCATCGTGCAAAATAAAGAACAAAGGGAAGGAAGTGCTGATTGAGGATCAGCAAGATAAAGACATAGTTTCTTCTATGTGTCCCCCTCATATAGGTCGGGTTGTACAGAGCGCAGACTGGGGTCAGTGCTCATTAATTATTGCTAATAAAGATATCCCCTCTGACCCACAAACTCTAATTAATGGTGACAAAGCCAATTTAATTGGGAGAAAACCCTAGAAGCTCCAGTTTTAGACCCTTCCATCGACCCTACGGTTACCCACACTCGAGTGCACCTTGCAGAAGCTCAAGCCGCGATAATGGAAGTAACAGTTTTGCACGAACCCATGGAGAATATGACGCAAAATGAAGTGGCGGCCATAGCAAAGATTCTTAATTATGAAGACTCAGAGGAGAGAGAAACATAAGCGGCTCTGGAGAAAGACGACGAAGTGAAGGAAGATGGCAAGGTTGAGGAAGGCAAATTGTGAGACCCAGTTAGCAGTTGGGCACATAAAGTCGAACACAAAGAGGAGCAACAAGGGATTAATGGCCAGCAAGCTACGGGGGAGGGCCCTAAGCATACTGAACATACAATAACTCAACAAAGGAAGAAAAAATGAAGAGGACGGTAGAACCATCAGACCGAGTTACTCGTGGAGCAGCAAGCACTTCAGTTACTGGTAAACCCTCCGCCTCTAATGTTTAACACACTTATTTGGAATGTTCGTGGAATAGCCAATCAAATAACTCTTAAAAGAATCAAAACTCTGGTACGGGTGCACAAATCATTCTGCTTGCTGTTATAGAACCTAAAGTCGATAGAAGCCAATTGACTCATTATCAACTCAAACTTGGCTTTACTTGTGCCATCTCTAATGATCGAGGGCAACATTTTGATATTGGCAAAAGCGGGATGCAGTATTGCTTTTCGAGACTCATTTGATCAAGCACTTACTATGTCTGTGGCTTATCATATGATCCCTACAGCTGCTATATTTACTATTGTGCACGGTGATAACACAAAGGACATTAGAAGAATTCTCTGGAGAGGTTCACTAAGCTACAATCCGACCTCCATGCCCTTTGGGTTATGAGGGGATTTCAACGCTGTACTTCGATCATAAAAAAAGATAGGGACGGCCTGCAGATCCAATCTCCATGCAAGAATTTGCAAACTTTAAACTTATAGCTGGACTCACTGAACTGCAGTACTCTGGTAGTTGTTTCACGTGGATCAAATCAAAGAGAGATAAGCGACATGGGTCTAGACTGGATATAGTACTTGTGGACAATGCTTGGCTAGAATTGGCTCCTTTATCTTCAGTAGAACACTTAAATAGGACGGAGTTGGACCACGCTCCAATCCTTACCCAGTTCAAAGCTGCACAGCTAGGAGGCAGGAAGTAATTTTGCTTTCTAGACTTCTGGGTGAGACATGATGACTTCAATTCTATTGTTCAGCAAGCCTAGAACTCAGTCCATCACAACAATGTCATCATTACGGTTTCCCTAAGGCTTGATGCTTGTAGGAAGCTGCTATCAACCTGGAGTCATAACACGTATGGTGATATTTTTTAATCGGTGAAGACATGAGAGGATGGGGTGCTTGCTGCTGAACTTCGTCATGAGAAAGAGAACATAGTCATCTGTGGCACACATCTCGCTAAAGCGATAACTACCCTTAAACAAAGAGTCACCATCGAAGAAGCTTATTGGAGGAAAAAAGCTCGACTAAAATAGGATTGTAGGCCTTTAAAATGACAGTCACGCTGAGTTGATCAGGACAGAGTCAAAAGTCACGCTTAGTTGATCAGGACAATATTTACAAATCACGCTGAGGAGACAACTCATTATTTGTCAGAGAGTAATTATGACTGACAGCACAACAGTCGAAGAATGTCTCTTCGTATGCCACGTATGCACAGAATTCGAGAGATCACAGCCGTCTATTATGTGATTTTCGAAATCTTCTTCAGCAAGACTCAACCTTCGTCAAGTTGGCGTACCAAAAGAGCTTCTTGTCATTTAATGCGACTGACAAAAACAATCACTGTCAGAGATTTTGTGTCAGTCGAGGCACGCTGAATCAAGACAGCTGGCAGTCCTATCTCAAGTCTGCGTGTATTTTGAGCTTTCCCTCAAATCTGCGTGGATTCTGAAGTTTTCTTCCTCAAGTCTGCGTAGATTCTGAAGTTTTCTTCACCAAATCTGCGTAGATTCTGAAGCTTCCTGCCCCAAGTTTGCGTGGATTTTAAAGCTTTCTACCCTGAGTCTGCGTGGATTTCGTCTTCAACAAGTCTGCGTAGATTTCATCAAATTGGAGTACGTGGCAGCCATGCCACTGATCTCTCGCCTGCGTGTCCTGTAACTTGCATACGACTCATGCATGATCGCCATGTGTCCAACAGTTACAGGCCACGTCCAGTAACTGCTCACAGTCTTGCGTATGTTAAATCCTGCGTGATTTTCAACTAAGCACAGGCTGTGAAGACAGTTATCTTTTCAGTTATTATTTTTGACTCTATAAATAGAGTTCTTTTCTCATTCATTGTACAGATACATAGTTATCTACTGTCAAAATTTTGAGAGCTTTTCTTCTTCGCATAGTCCAAGGGATAAAGTGATCGTCTTCTAGATCAGATTCCTACAGTTGTAATTTTCCCAGATACACAATAAATAAAGGAATTTATTTATGGAAAACAAATTGGTGACTCTGCTGGGGAAAACTATCTCCTCTTCTGAGATGGCAACAACTCAATGCGACACTTCGTCAATCGGCTCGACGAAGAAGGTGATGACGATCAAATTCGATCAACTCGCCTATGAAGAAATGCAGCGGGCTAAGAGTGGTAAGCCCACTACAGCCTCCATCATCACTGCCAAGTCGAAGGGACACTCTGTCTATGTCCCTAAGAATTAGTTGGCAGCCAATGGTGAAGTCTCTGCCACAGTATCTACTCCTAACACTGGCAAGAACTCTACTGCAAGCACGCACACTCTTGTGCGCTCGAAGATGACAGCAATCAAAGGTCACGCTGACAGTACTGGCTCTTTAGCCAAATCTGTTCCAGTGTGCAATCTCACATCCAAAAATCATGCTGACAGTACTGGCTCTTTAGCCAAATCTGTTCCAGTGTGTGTTTCCAAAATTAAAAGTCACGCTGACAGTACTGGCTCCCTAGCCAAATCTGTTCCAGCGTACAATTTCAAACCCAAAAGTCACGCTGACAGCACTGGTTCCTTAGCCAAGTCTGTTCCAGTGTGTAATTCTAAAATCAACAATCACGCTAACAATACTGGCTCCTTAGCCAAATCTGTTCCAGCGTGTACTTCAAAAGTCAAAAGTCACGCTAATAGCATTGGTTCTTTAACCAAGCCTGTTTCAGCGTGTATTTCATCTAAGAAGAATAGCTCTTTAGCTATATCTTCTTCTTTGCCAAGTTCTACTAGAACTGGGGGTGGTCTTCCATACAAAGTCCCTTCGAAAAGGAATAACTCTTTAGTTGTTTCTTCTGTTCCTGTAGTTTTTACTTCAGGAACAGCTTTGACTGACAATTTTGTTAGTCAAAGAAAAAAAGATGGTCTTTTGACTACTCTTCCTTCTGGACATTCTATGTCTCAAAACTTGAATGAGTCTAAGAAGAAACATTCCTTAATGTCTTCTTCTATGACTTCTTCGAATTGGGCACAGAATTTATCTAGAAAAGGTCTGTTACCAACTCCTAATCAAGGGGGTGGTTCAACTTTTCCTTCTTTGCAAATATCCAGATCAATGGAAGGAAAACTCTATGTTTCCAAAACCAATGTGTTATCTACAACTGATCTAAGAACAAAACTTAACACTTCTGGTGTTAAGAAACCATACCAGTTGGAAACAAGGATAAGAGATCTAGATGCAGAGTATGTAAGAAACTATGTGGCTCATATTAATTATTCTCTAGATAATCAAGAGCCATCAAGACCCAAGAACAGGAAATATACTCCTTAATATTCATAAACAGATTTACGAGAATATCTTCAACAGAAGAGAAGAAGTGATTCTGTGTCAAAGGACCATGCTGAATGTGACTTCTATCCAAGAGTCATAATTCAATGCAGATGTCAATCAATGGCTCATGACTATGTTGATCATGAATGTGACTTCCAGCCAAGAGTCACAATGCAATACAGATGTCAAACAAAACGACAATCTGTCTTCAATCGGATTCAGTGTGAACCTATGCTTGATGAAGATGAGCCTTTGTTTGCTTCTGTCAACATGACCTCTCGGGATACTGGGGGTAGAGCTGATAGTTCAGATGGAGTATATAGAAACACCAGAGCAAGAGTCTTAGCTTCTAGTCAAAGAAATTTGATCTCTGAAGATGATTCTGAATTCCTAGGAGAATCTAACTTCCTACCTCTTCCTACTGGGGGTAGTTCTCCTATAAATGACTTTGATGCACGAAGCAGTGATTCAGAGCATACAACATCCACTAATTTATCAATAATCCCTCGTACAGTCACTACATATATGGTGGATGGGAATACTGAATTGAACAATGAACCTTCCTCTTCGGTGACTCCTCAAGATCAAAGGATTGCTTCTTTGGAACAGCAAATGAAGTCTATGGCTGATACTATGAAGTCGATGTATGAACTCATGACAGCTCAGATACAAAATCGACAGACTGTACCAGATGTCATACCAACTGACACTGATATAAGTCCAGTACAAGTTCCTCCAGCAGTACAATCTAATACTCCTGGATCAGCTCAACCAAACCCTAGTCTCTCTGGAGCTGGGGGTAGTGCTTATAATGCTGTTCCTCCTCCCAACTATTCTCTATAAGCTACAACTCCACAATCTTCCGGAGTTGTTAATGAAGAATTGAGGAATCTCAAAACTCAATTCGAAGCATTCAAACAGAAAGATGGTTTACAAAGGTTAGGCATCAAGCAACCTTATCCGATAGAATGGAAGTAAGTATCGTATCCTCCTAAATACAAGCCTCCTACTATCTCATTCTATGATGGAACCACTTCTCCAAGTCAGTTTATTGATCACTTTGAAGTGATGACTGATCAATTGCAACCAAGCGACGCCCTCCTTACTCGGGTGTTTGTTGGATGTCTCAAGGGAACGGCTTATGAATGGTATAGAAGTCTCCCAGATGGGAGCATTACCTCATTTGCCGGTTTCAAACAGATGTTTCTTGAACGGTCCTATGAAGGGCTCAATGACATGACTATGTCTGCTCTTATTAGAATCAAGCAGAAAAATAATAAAACTACAGAGGATTACATTAAACGGTTTCGAAGAGAAGCTCTGAAGATGCCTCTTGGAACTCCTGATGCTGTCACCATCGACACGTGCAAATCAAACTTGTTGCCAATCATCAGCATGTGGACAGGATCCATCCAATTCCAAGACTGGCCTTCTTTCATAGTTAGTGCCAAGGCCGCAGAAATTAGTGCTGAAACCTTCAAAGGTTTAGGAGTGCAGATGACTCCCAAAGAAACAGGTCAAGGTACTAACAATAAAAACAATGCTCGCAAAGGAAAAGAAACTCTTGAAGTTAATCTTCAGAACAAGGATGCATCAACTGTTCAAACTTCTCCTACCTCTACAACTCAACAACCAAGAATACCTCGCCCTAAAGAAGAATATTCTTTCGATGATGATGATGTCCTTGGTATCTTTGAATGTCTGCTGAAAGGTAATAAGATACAATTACCTGAGATCAAGAAACCTGATGAAGCTGGTAAGACAGATCATCCCAAATACTGCCCATATCACAGAATACTGGGTCACACAATTCGTACATGTTATGTACTGAAAGGAAAGATCCAAGAAATGATTAAATCTGGAGCTATCTCCCTTACTCCAAAAGAGAAGACCGTCACCTCCAACGTCGTCTCTATGCAATTCGAAGATTTCCCTCCTCAACTCCTTGAAAGTGGGATCGTTCCTATTCCCAAGGCAACTCTTGAGATAGTGAATATTCCTCCTCCGCAATCTGAAGGATTAGTGCCAATCACTTTGGAAACAGGAGAAATCATGTGGATTCATCCTGATCTAGTGGCAGATTTTGAATCTCCTCAAAAGACTACTTCTCGAAAGTCCAAGAAGGCTGGAAAGATTAAGTCATGTCATATGACTTCTTTTGGGTCTATCTCTGACACATCGCCAAAAGAGAAAGAAGAAGCACTTGCTGGTGCTACTCGAACGGGGAAACCTTATCTAAAGGATTATTCCAAGAATCCTGAGGATACTCTTGATATCCCTCCAGCTGATAAAGATGCTCCTAATGTTCCTCCTGAAGAAGAATCATCTATTGCACCTGTTCCTTCAACTACACCAGTCGAACCTGCTCCTTCCAAGCCTACAGCTCTTGAGAAAGGCAAACAACAGGCTCGGTTTGATAAGCCAATCAAGAAGTCCCCTCCTCTTGGACTTCAGAAGCCTTATAACTTCGACATTCTAGCTCAACTTGCTAATACTCCAGCTAGAATGTCCCTCTTTGAACTTCTACGTCTTTCCAAAGAGACTCGGGAGACGTTAAGTGAAGCACTTCTACAGGCTGACTCTTGTCTTGCACAATTGAAGAAGCCAGATACAGAACCTGCCACTTGCTTACATTGTAACAGTGTATTGGAGATTATCCTAAATATTACCTTTACACATGACGACATGCTATTGGAGGATAATCGACATGATCGGCCTCTCTACTACACTGGTTATATCGATACGATGAAGATAGATCGTATCCTCATTGACCCAGGGTCTGCTATAAGCATAATGCCAAAGAGTCTGTTGGATGAACTAAAAATCTCTCTTCACAAGCTCTCTAAGACGGTTACTACTATCTTGGGATTCAATCAAAGCCGAAGCGAGTCTTTGGGAAAGATTCATCTGAAGCTTCAGATAGGCGATTTCAGATCCAAAGTCACTTTCTATGTGATTGAGATCGTGGGATCCTATAATCTTCTTCTTAGGAGGCCCTTTCTTCATGAAAATAATGTGCTGCCTTCTACTCTTCATCAGTATTTTAAGTACATTGATAGCAATGGAAGAGTACAAAAAGAAGTTGCTGACATAAATCCCTTCTATGGGGTTGAAGCTTATTTCAATGATTCCCGAATGTACAAAGAAGAGTATACAAGGATCATACAAGCTATGGAGAAAGAGGATGCACAAAGTGAGACTTTAATAATCCCTGTTAAAGGTCGAACTACTCAGCAACAATCTTCCAAACCCTCTGGAGAAGGTTCTTTCATCATTCCAGTGAATGGACGGATCTCTCCGTTACCTCAGTCGTCTGCTCAAGACACAATGATCATTCCTGTCAGTGGGCGTACTACAGTTCCTGTATCTTCACAGGGTACTCTGCTAATTCCAGTTGGAGGGCGGATTACTCTTCCATCTCAAGCTTCTAGGGAGCTCACCTCTTCTGAGCCATTTGTTATCGATCTTAATCGAAACAAAGCTTCTTCTTATTCTTTTTCTTCCCCTTTAGTCATTGACTTGGCTAAGATCTCTAAGGCTCAGCCTTCTCCCAATATAAATATTGCTGCTTTTATATTTAATGAAAAGTCTCCATCTTTGCAGTACGCTGATGTGTGTAATTATGTTCATAGTTATTTACATTTGTTAGATGACTTGAACACAATAACCATTGGAGTTGTACAGACTGTTCATACAGATGTATCCCTAGAACCTGTACAATTTTCATACTTTCTAGTTTCAGCAGAAAGCCAGGAGACATTCCAATATTTTTCTACAAAGGGCCTCAAAGTCCTTCTGATTTAGAAGATGATGACAAAAATGATGATACTGGAAGATTACAACTACGTCGTTATAGTCAGCAATCTAAAGACATCATCAAAAATATGGGCTATGACTTCAGGGCTGGCCTCAATAGTGGAAAAGGAAGAAAAATACCTGTTCGTATTCCTCCTTTGAAATATAGAAGGACTAAATGCGGATTGGGCTACATTGCTCCTACTCCTTTTATCAATATTGTTCATGAAGATCCCGAATCTGACGAAGATAAGAGATCTGATTCTTCTAGTACCACTTCTTGGGATTCCGATACGAGTATCGGTGACTTCTACTGCAACCTTCTGTCTTCCAATATGGTTTCCATTGACCATTCTAAAGAAAGTGGTGAATACGAAGAAGAGTTTGAAATCTCACCTGAATCAGAACAATGGGCCCAAAGATTAGATAATCAATGGGAGTTCCGTTTTGAGCAAAAAGAACCTCCGACTGAAGACAAACTTGTTCAAATAGATGTTAGTGAAGAGGGATCTCCCAAACCAATATTAATCAGTGAAAGTCTTTCAGAAACTGATAAGCAAGACATGATCAAACTCATTCGTGACTACATCGACGTCTTCGCTTGGAGTTATGAAGATATGCCAGGACTTGATCCACAAATTGCAACTCACAAGCTCAATATCTTGCCGAATGCTAAACCGGTCAAACAACAACAGCGACGATTTCGTCCAGACATTATGGATGCAATTGAAGCTGAAGTCAATAAACTCATAACCTCTGAGTTTATTAGAGAGGAACAACATCCCGATTGGGTGGCTAACATAGTTCCTGTCCTTAAAAAGACTGGCAAGATCAGAGTATGCATAGACTTCCGCGATCTCAATACGGCATGCCCTAAAGACGAATTCCCTCTACCAATCACTGATGTCATGATTGATAATACCTGTGGATTTGAATAGATGTCATTCATGGATGGGTATTCTGGGTACAATCAGATTAAAATATTTCCAAACGACGAGAAGCACACTTCTTTCAGAACGCCGATCGGTACATACTGTTATACAGTTATGCCATTCGGTCTCAAGAATGCAGGAGCAACTTATCAACGAGCTATGAGCACTATATTCCGTGAACATTTGCGGAAAATAGTCGAATGCTATGTTGATGATATTGCAGTCAAAAGTCGACAAAAGGAGGATCATATCCAAGATTTGAAGACTATATTTGATCTAATGCGTAAGCATCAATTAAAGATGAACCCTACTAAGTCCTTCTTAGGCGTCTCTAGTGGTAAATTTCTCGGCTTCGTCATTACCTCTAAAGGTATACACGTGGATCCCGAGAAGATCAAAGCCATCCAAGAGATGCGTCCTCCACGCACCTTAAAAGAGCTACGAGGATTTCAAGGAAGGATCGCTTATATCAGGAGATTCGCTGCAGACCATTCAACAAACTTATGAAGAAAGGTGTTTCTTTTGTCTGGAATGATGAATGTCAGAAAGCATTCGATGATATAAAACAATATCTGATGAGCGCTCCAGTATTGGTACCTCCCGTTTCAGGAATTCTATTTCTCCTATATACTCGAGCAATGAGTCATTCATTGGGTGCATTACTCGCTTAAAAGAATCAAAATGGTCATGAACAAGCCATCTACTATCTCAGTCGTACTATGACCGGAGCTGAACCTCGATATTCACCGGTCGAAAAAGAATGTCTAGCCTTGATGTTCGTTGTTCAAAAGACACGACATTATATCATTGGCCAGACTATTCATGTCATCTCCAGGATCAATCCTATACGGATCATGATGAAGAAACCCAGTGTTTTGAATTCTCGATTAGCTAATTGGGGAATCCTACTTGCTCAGTATGACATGCATTATATTCCTCAGAAGTTAGTCAAAGGACAAGCTTTTGCTAATTTTCTGGTTGCTCATTCAATTCCAGAAGATTCAAAACTCTATGACGAAATTCCAGATGAAGTCCTAGATTCAAACCAAATTGCTGAAGAAGATCCTACTTGGCGTCTATTCTTTAATGGAGCTTCAAGGATAGGTCCTAATGGTGATATTGTCGCTGGAGTTGGAATCGTTCTTGTATCGCCAGAAGGTCTTGCTATCCAAAGAGCTTATTCTCTCGATCAGCCGTGTTTAAACAATGTAGCTGAGTACAATGCATTACTCATTGGTCTTCAACTAGCTAAACATCTAAATATTCAACATTTGGAGGCGTACGGAGACTCTAAACTCATTGTCAATCAGATAAGGGGTACTTATGAAGTCCGCCATCAAGATCTGGTTCTTTATCATAGATCAGCTATAACTATGGCTTCTTCGTTTGAAGAATTCTTCATTGAACATGTTAGGCGAGCATGTAACACAGAAGCTGATGCTCTAGCTAATCTTGCAGCGGTGTTGGCTATCCCAATTAGACGACAACAAATGATTATTGTTCGCAATCGAGAATTATTTCATCTTGAAAATAACCTGACCCTAGGGCTTCCAATTGACATTGAAGAATCAACATCTCATGACATCAATACAACAAGAGGATTTGGATTTAGTCGTAAATCTTTATCATCTTTATCTGATTCCAGCATAGAATTCATCTTCAGTAATTCGGCCGAGAATCAAAATACGGAAACGGATTGGAGACTTCCTTTCTTAGATTTCGTATTGTATGATATTCTTTCGGATGATCCGAGTGAGGCAGCATCTATCAGACGACGATCACTCCGATTCTATTATAATCATACAACAAAGACCTTATATCGTCGAGCTTATGATGGTTTACTTCTTCGATGTGTTGCCGGTGACGAGGCTCAACAAATTATTCGCGAAGCACATGATAGAATTTGTGGAGCACATCAGCCTGGACCAAAACTTCAAGACCGTATTCGATATATGGGTTATTATTGGCCCACTATGGTATCAGACACCATCGAATATGCAAAGAAGTGTAAAGCTTGTCAAATCCATACGGATTTTATTCATCAACCTTCGGAATTTCTACATCTGACGACAGCATCATGGCCCTTCGAAGCTTGGGGCATGGACATTATCGGCCCGATCAATCCGCCGTCATCCAAGGGTCATCGGTTTATTCTCGCAATAACCGATTACTTCTCCAAATGGGCCGAAGCCATTCCTTTGTCTGAAGTTAAGACGTCTAATGTCATCAACTTTATTAAGCATCATGTCATCTACAGATTTGGTGTTCCTCGACGCATTATTCATGATAACGGACCACAGTTCATCAGTCAGAAGTTTACTCGATTCTGTGACGATCACCGGATCAACAATGTGGCTTCTACTGCATATAATCCGGCAGCTAACGGATTAGCAGAAGCTTTCAATAAGACCATTATCAAACTCCTAAAGAAGTTTGTCTCTACTAACAAACGTAATTGGAGTGAGAAGCTCGGTAAATATTTGTGGGCTTATCGCACTACAGTTCGTAATGCTACTAAATGTACACCCTTCTCTCTGGTGTATGGTTGTGAAGCTGTTCTTCCATTAGAGATTCAAATTCCTTCTTTAAGGATAGCAATCGCTAATGAACTCACTGCTGAAGATAATGATCGTGTTCGACTTCAAGAATTAGAAGCTCTGGATGAAAAGCGATTATCTGCTCAACAGAATATTGAATTCTATCAAGCTAGAATCTCAAGAGCTTTTAATAAGAAAGTCAGAGTTCGATCGTATCAAAAAGGAGAGCTTGTTCTAACAGTCAGACGTCCAATGACTATGACTCATATGAGCAAGGGCAAATTTGACGCAAAGTGGGAAGGACCCTATATTGTGAGCAGAGTTTTCTCAAATGGAGCTTATCAACTCTCAGAATTGGATGGTCGAAAAGTTTTGATGCCTATTAATGACAAATTCCTTAAAAAGTACCATGTATAAATGAAAATGCTTATAATCATCAGACAGTTTCATGTTTAGAAATAAAATTTTTATTTTATTTTAATCATGAATGATGATACATGATATTAAGGAAGATCACTATCATCCTTTTCTATATTTGGACGTGGGCCACTGTCATCCTTCTCGAAAACATGATCAGCAAAAGAACCGAGGACCTCCTTGCTGGAACCCACGAGGAACTTGCAAGCGGCCATTCTCATGGCTTCTTCTTCTTCAGTCCTTCCTGGTTCGAGCAGGAAGTCCAGAATATCCCTTGGTGGCTTGGGTGCAGACGAACCTTCGCATGCTTCCTCCTTCTTCGATTGAACTGGATCAGCAGGGTGTTCTTCAGTACCTTTCTGAATCTTCATGGCAATTTCAGCTTTCTTGGATGCTTCTTCAGACGACATTTTTATGTTTGAAAGAAGAAGCGTTCGTTCTTGTCAGATTTCTGTTATATTTATAGGCAGAAGTTCCTCAAATGATGAAGCGTCACATTCATCCGACGATTCATACGTTCATTAATACTTGACGGTTCAACCGTTCATTTATTACCTTCATTCGACGGTTCATCCGTTCATCATTTCCTAAACGGTTCGTCCATTCATAATCTTCTATCAATTTATTAAGTGGGGATTCGTTATTGATCACGTTTTCATAACCTCTGAATCAATTCCGAATCTACTTGCTCATTTGTCATTTTTGACCTCTGCATAGAAATCAATCTATTTTCTTTTGAGTTCCTACATATTATCACGTCCATAATACCTCTGATAATATCATATACTCTAAAACAGAAAAGAAGATTTCATTATCTATTATGTCCACGATTCATCCACAAATATAAATCTTTGAGCATAGAAGAATTATCATTTTCATTCTCATTTTACCATAAAAAGTCTATTATATTTTCTTAGACTTTCTTACAAATCATAATAGAAATCTATTACAATCTTGGATTTTCATTCTACACCACAACAATAACCTAATAGAGATCTATCTTCTTCTTTGGATCTTCTCCGTCGGACCTTCTCCGTCAGGTTCGTTGTTGGTGGAAGTTCCTGACTGTCTGGGTCCCAGTCACAACCAGATCAGCAGGAATCAAACTCTGGTCTTCTCTCTCAGACGAGAGGAGAACCACAGAGTATGGCAGCCCGAAGTCGTGGTGCTGCCAATACAACTGGTGGATTGGGGGTAACCTCTCAAGGAAGACAGGAATGTATCCAAACCTTGGGATACAATTCCTAGTTCTGCATTGAAAGGAACTCTACTACCCGATTTTTTGGGGTAGAGTTGACTCCACCATCCAACTCTCGTGTATAAAGGCTCTTCCTACCATCTGAGGAAGACCCTTCTATCCCACGAAGAGTTCTGAGTTGTCTGATGTACGCGTCAAAAGCGTATGAGCTCCCTGATATAGGTGTCAGCAGGATATTCTCCACAGCATCTACATCACCAATGCCAGTTCTGAAGAAAATTTTCAACCGAGCTTATGCAGAGAACAGCAAGGAAGAAGAGAATTAATCAACAGAAATGTCATTTAGCACACACTGGCTAGTCAAGCGTGCATTTTTCAGTCAGAAACATAAAAGCCTATCTTCAACAGCAACAAAAATGGTACGCGGACTTACCATCAAGTTTGGTGCTAAGGATTGGCAAACCCATGTTTGATACAGTGTGCAGAAATCGAACATTAGAAAACATTGCTTTCCTGTTTGAGAATGAAATCTCCTAAAATTTCATACTCAGAGAAGAAGAAGAAGAATGGGAGATGAGTATCTGTGAAACTCATCTATCTATTTAAATGACAAAGTACAAACCTATTCTTGGAAAAGATCCACGTAAATAGCGCTCATAAATTATGGAATGAGTGTCACGTGTGCTTTGGAAGACAGCGCAGCATTAGAAACAGTCAAAGAATGCCACTTAATATTCTTCATTAATGCACGCTGTTCAAACACAAAAGTTGTACTATATTCTTCAAGACAGGCACTGATGGCCTTACAAAAGACAAAACAAAAAGAGTGCAACATTTTCAAAAGCATAAAAGACACGCTCTATTTTGCAGAGCGGCTGAGCTTGGCGCCTAGTTCTTCTACGCTCTTGACCCCCATACGGTGTAACAGAGCCTTCAACATTTCACGCTGCTCTGCAAGGCTACGTCCATCAGAAGAAGACGAGCCATCCAAGCCAAAATAGCTCAAGAAATTCTTGGCTAATTGCATGGGATCGTCTTTGAACTCGAAAACCAGAGGCTCCGGTTCTTTACCCTCAAAAGTGGGATCACCATGGGAACAAAAGCCCAACTTGCATGCTTCTTCCTCAGCTTTCTCCTTTGGTGTCATGTTGATGTAAGATGAAGATTAAATGAATCATCTCCTGTTTATATAACAGAGCTCGCCGACGGTTCATATTCCACCATGAATTGGATGCAATCAGTCTCGGAGAACGAAGAGTCATTATGACATTTAATAAGTTCATTTGGATGTTTTCAAAGAACTTCGAAGTCTTTTCGACTTCCGAAAAATTTGAAGTCATCTCAGCGTGACTGATTTCATTTTATCATCTTATTTTCAAAGTATTTCGAAAATTTTAAGTCTTTTCAACTTTTTGAAAACTTTGAAGGGGATCTTGTAGGCCTTTAAAAATGACAGTCATGCTGAGTTGATCAGGACAGAGTCAAAAGTCACGCTCAGTTGATCAGGACAATATTTACAAATCATGCTGAGGAGACAACTCATCATTTGTCAGAGAGTAATTATGATTGACAGTACAACAGTCGAAGAATGTCTCTTCGTATGCCACGTATACACAGAATTCGAGAGATCACAGCCGTCTATTGCTTGATTTTCGAAATCTTCTTCAGCAAGACTCAACCTTCGTCAAGTTGGCGTACCAAAAGAGCTTCTTGTCATTTAATGTGACTGACAAAAGCAATCACTGTCAGAGATTTTGTGTCAGTCGAGGCACGCTGAATCAAGACAGCTGACAGTCTTATCTCAAGTCTGCGTGTATTTTGAGCTTTCCCTCAAATCTGCGTGGATTCTGAAGTTTTCCTCCTCAAGTCTGCATGGATTCTGAAGTTTTCTTTACCAAATCTGCGTGGATTCTGAAGCTTCATGCCCCAAGTTTGCGTGGATTTTAAACTTTCTACCCCGAGTCTGCGTGGATTTCGTCTTCAACAAGTCTGCGTGGATTTCATCAAATTGGAGTACGTGGCAGCCATGCCACTGATCTCTCGCCTGCGTGTCCTGTAACTTGCACACGACTCATGCATGATCGCCATGTGTCCAACAGTTACAGGCCACGTCCAGTAACTGCTCACAGTCTTGCGTATGTTAAATCCTGCGTGATTTTCAACTAAGCACAGGCTGTGAAGACAGTTATCTTTTCAGTTATTATTTTTGACTCTATAAATAGAGTTCTTTTTCTCATTCATGTACAGATACATAGTTATCTACTGTCAAAATTTTGAGAGTTTTTCTTCGCATAGTCCAAGGGATAAAGTGATCGTCTTCTAGATCAGATTCCTACAGTTGTAATTTTCCCAGATACACAATAAATAAAGGAATTTATTTATGGAAAACAAGGATCTTGAGGAGATAAAAACACATCATATTTATATGGTGTGTGTTAATAATAGGAAGAAAACATTACACATACATTCTATCACTAAGGAGGATGGCAACATATTGAAGGACAAAGCTGACATTCATGCACACGCCTCTGAATTTTTTTCCACCCTATGAGAGAGGAGACATACAAGATGATGTTGATTGTCTAGCTAAAATCCCAAATTGGTGACTTCAGAAGACAATGAGGCGTTAATCGCTCCTCCTTCTAAAGAAGATATGATACGATCAAAAGCCTAGATGCGCCACAGTGCTGTCGGTCCTGATGGCTTTACTGCCCTATTTTATCAGACATGCTGGGATATTATTGGGGATGACATCTTGGAAGTATTGGCTATGTCATCGATGGGCTCTCTCTCCCTCGATTTCTACTAATACTTCTTTGGTCCTTATTCCTAAAGTGAAACAACCTGCTAGCTTTGTGGATTATAGGCCAATTAGCCTCTGTTAGTGATAAATAAAATCATCTCAAAGCTCCTAGCTCGTAGACTGGCTCCTCTTCTACCTAGACTGATATCTCCTGAACAAAGTGGCTTTGTTCAAGGTCGTGAAATAGTCAACAAATCCTCCTCGCTCAGGAATGGTGGCTAAGATGAATCAGAAGCATAGAGGGGGCAATATTGCCATAAATTAGATATGATGAAGGCTTACGATATAGTAGATTGGAGATTTATGTTGAAGTTCCTTTGCAAGTTTTTTCTTTCACAATAAATAGGTCGATATGATGCTTCGACTTGTCTGAATATTTCCAAGCTTTTAGAGGGTTACGACAAGGAGACCCCTATCCCCGACGTTATTCATTCTTACACGGAAGTGTTGTCCATGAATTTAAGGAAATTTCCACTCATAGAAGGGTTTTGATACTTTTATCTCACCGAGGGATTGTCCTCCAATCACTCATTTGGCTTATGCTGATGACGTCCTTCTATTTACAGCAAGAGATTTAAGATGGTTGGCCGGATAACTGACATTCTATAGCGATATGAGGTTGCATCTGGACAGAAGATCAATAGGACGAAGTCTTCATTATACGTCTCGAAAGAAAATACAACCAGAAAGGGGAGATGAGCTGGCGAGACGAACTGGATTCATGTTGGATCTCATCCATTAACGTACCTCGGCTGCCCCTTGATCAGGTCGGGACAACGTAATGAAGGGATGTACGAAGAACTCCTCAATCGCATCCGTAGCAAGCTTGAAGGATGGTATAATAAGATCCTATCTCCAGGAGGACGCTTGTACTGATCAAAGTAGTGCTCACATCATTCTAGTGTACATAATGCGGCCATGCAACCCCCTACGTAGTGCTGCACAGATTAGAGACGATGCTCTTTAGTTTCTTTGGGGTTCACATGATGGAACAGCAAAAAGAAATGGTTGGCTGTGATAAAATAGCAGCAAGAAAGAAGAAGGTGGGCTAGGAGTTAAGGGCTAGAAGACATAATGAATACAATGACCATCAAGCTTTGTGAAATTTAACACTAAGACAGCGTATGGACGAGGTTCTTCAAGACAAGTATGCTCTCATGCTTTGGCCTCAGAGGTTTGCAATAACTCGAATGCATCTCATGTTTGGAAAAAATTGCTTCAGGGTGACAGCTTTCATCGGCATACATGATTCAAATTGATGGAGGTTGGAGTTGGGGGTAATCTCCCCAGGAATGTTTT
>JANAVB010029815.1:4450374-4510374 GCA_029216955.1 Iris pallida
TATTATTATTATTAGTATTATTATTATTATTATTATTATTATGATATTATTATTATTATTATTTTTAGGGGTTTACAAGCATGTAGGGCTATCAAGTCAAGAGCTAGTGCAATGGTATGCTAGCAGGCAGTATATTGATAAGTCATATCATGTACGCTACACTATCGGGAGAATAAGGTATATAGCAACGATATGCTATCAGGTATGTCTATGTCAGGCATTCGTGTACTCTATACTGCAGTCAAGTAAACAATCATGTCGTATAGGGCGACGATATACTAGCATGCAACTTAGATATAAGGTATATCGTGCCTATACTAACAATCAGGTACATTCCCAGCTTAGGTGACTACACGCCTCTGATATTCTTTCCACCCCAGTACAACATGACACGATGACATGCAGCAAGTGCAATTAAATAACGAATGAAGTGCAATATGATATGCATGCATGTGTTGATTGAGTACAAGTACTTGCCTTTTTCCCGGTTTGTCAATGTCCTCTGATCACCTAAAATAGGAAAGTAAAATTAAAAGTTATCCTAAAGTGGGTTTCTAACTAGTAAACTAAATAACTTTAACTAAAGTTCTATAACCACATTATTCATAACAAGGCCCAATGAACCTTATTGCACATGCCTGGCTATAGTCCTTGGGCCAAGATCATTTTGTACAATCCTGCTATTTATCAATACTACCCAACAATTTGCCTAAAGTCATCAGCCTAAACCTACTTCCAATCATTGAATTTACACAACCAATAACATACTGCTTTCTTTGGCCCAAATAGGCTTGACATTCAAATCCCCTACAGCCAACTGAAATCTCAAAACAAGCCCAAAGCTCAATCTAGTCTACTGGCCTAAAACAACATACAGTTCTTCTATTAAACTGATACACAATAACTAATAACACAATCAATGACTTAACCTCCCGGTCCAATACCACAATCAACTATCAGCCAACCAAGCCAATCCTTCTTTAAAACCTATTTCCTACTAACGTCCCCAATTTCAAATTCCTTTCGTTCTTTCCTCCATTACAGCACTGCATAAATAGACTTGTCGTTCAGACACAGAGTCATGTCACTTTCTACACTAGTGTCATGCTCCATCGTGTATGTCCAATTTGCTCGTGTCAACCTGACACGAATCTAACCAATCTAAAGGATATACCTGAGTCCCGCTAATGTATTGCGGAGTCCGACATAGCAGTCCTTGTATCCAAGATCTATAGCTATCTGATTAGATCAATCCGTCGAACATATAGGTAAAAAATAGAGATTTTAGAGGTTCCTTTTTGATAACTTTGGTCAAGAAATGGAAAAAATTGTTACTACCAGATTTCTAGAACAAAGATATTTTTATCATTTTACAATTATCCAATTTGTGTATATTTTTTTTATTTTATTTAATATGATGGTTTATTTATTAGTAGACTAGCCTATTCATTAGACATGGTGGACGCCATTTAATTGACTTGACCAATGGACTTGATTAATTAGAATAGCCATTACTAGACAAGTTAGTTAGTTAGTTATTACATTAGTTACACATTATTAAGGATTCTAGTCATGAAAAAGGGGAAGGGCCTAAGTCATCTTATCCATTCCTACAACCCAACCCCAACCCTAATGAAACTCTATATGAACCCCTTTATGACAAACCCTTAGTTGTTTTATTTCATTCCAAACTAGAAGAGAAACCTGGCACACCATTCCAAATTCTACTCTTTTCATTCCAAGGAGGCTAGAGGCTTGACATTGCTAAGAAAGCTCTTGAGGAAGGAAGCTTGGTGTGGAGCTTGCTAGAGGAAGGTGTCCATCTACTTCCTTGTGTCCCTTGGTGCACATTGGAAATCCATCTCCCTATAGATAAAATACATGGCATTTCTCTTAGTTTAAGCCTCTATTTTCATGTGGCACTTGTAGGAGCACACCCATGGAATAGGGTACCCATAGGAGAAGAGCAAGGCTCTAACTTTCATTTTGGTAGAGTTTATTTGGGGTTTTTGTGTCATCCTTTGAGAAATCTGAGGGGAGCCCACCAAGTTTTTGTCAAAATGTCTAGTAGACCATTTTAGTTTCATTTTTCAGTTTTATACTCATGGTTAGTATAGTTGCTCTTAGAATAGGCATGTGTGATTCTGATTTATATCTAGGCATATATGTATGTATATATCTATATGCATGGGTATGTATATATGTATATTTTCATATAGGCACACTGTTCACTATTTCAGGAACTGTCTATAGGATCGATGGCACCTCTAGAGGGGGGCGAATAGAGTGCAGCAGAAAATAGTTACCAATTAAAAATTCTCAGGTGAAGCAAATGATTAAACAAACTTAAATGCAAGTAAAGTAGTAATAGTGGAGGTAAGAAATCAATACGCAGACAACAAGTTTATATTGGTTTTCCTCAGAGAGGACTAGTCCAGTTCGCGAGAACTCTTGCTTGCTATAATCACTATTTGAATAGAGATTACACCACATACTTTACCGCCGAAGAACACGCCAACTTCAACACCGTGTGTTTTTATCTGAAGCCGACGATCAAACTTCAACAATACCTTTCTAGAAAACTTTTATACGCCAAGCTTTGTACAACCTGAATACTCTAATCGAAACCACCGTACTAGAAGGATCGGAGTTTCTTAGAGATTTAAGATTGAAGCTTTGTAAATGGAATAAAAAGCTTAAGAATAGATAGAGAATGAAGATTGAATGAGTGTATAGAAATGGGAATTTTTATTTTTTTTTATAGGTATTTTTGAGAGAGAGTTCGGGCAGAACTCGGTAGGCTAACGTTCATAATTTTGAACTTTGGTGATCCAAAAATAAGAAAAGCTGCTGACCAGGATTTCCAGGTGACCGAGTTCGGTCTGAGTTCGGGCAGAACTCTGACCGAGTTCGGTTACCAGGGATCCTGGTCAACCTGAATTGGTTTTTGGTTTTGGGCTGAGTTTGGTTTTGGGTCTAAGTTTGGTTTAGGTTAGGAAATGGATCAAAGATTGTTTTTAGGATTTGAACTTCTAAATGCTATTGATCCCGACTCACAATATAATCTAGACTCAATAAAGAAAAATACAGAATAAATATAAAAAATTACAGAGATGAAATCTGCGATCTTCGGTTTCTTTTCATATCAAGTTCGAAGTTTTAAGTCAATTATGAAAATCGGTTTGAGCATGGCTTAATGGGCCAACAATCTTCCCCATTTTGATAATTTGACAAAACTACGATTGATACTTAAGAATATGTTCACTTGATTTGGAAGTAGAATTGATGTAGTACTGAGAGTACGGTAGTAGCTTTGGCCGTCAATATTGGTACAATATAGTTGCTCCCCTGAAATGAACAGTCAAGTCTTGTTACTCTCCCATAACAAAACATGTCGGCTGAATATTTGTAAGAGTCTAGAAAAAGAAGAACAAGATCTCCAAACAAAATTTTAGTCATAAATGTTTGTAAGCAATTTAAGACAAGATGCAGCATTTTAAGTATCTATTATTACTCCCGCATTTTGTCACATAAGCAAAATGATGTGATCGAACTAGTAATACTCAGCACAGTCAAGAATAGAGCATAATATTTAACACAAAAATAAAGAATATAGTGCTGAAATAGGAAACTAACATAAACTGAAATAGAGTTCATACATCACTCATAATATACTAAAACTGATAATGCTTGAAAGAAGCATTTATCACTAATACATAGTTACAAAAGAAATCTAAAAACATAACTAGTGGTGAACTATCATGAGAAAACATCCTCAAAAGTATCCTCATCATCATCATCATCAACAGCTCTGGAAGGACCGGTCTCAGTAGAACGGTTGGGATCATATCGGGCAGCAGTAGGGTCAAAGTCGCTGAGCCTCTGGATCATCAATGTGGTACCCAAGTCTGGTGGGATCACGAACCATAAGGATTGACTACTAGGGTTGTGAGCAAGACTGTAAAACATATTCCAAACAGAGTTGGATATGGCCTGAGCTGGAGGGTGGTACAAAATCCATAGATCAAAACTGATCCATCATAAGAGCCTGAAGTGACTCAAGGGTAACGCTACCAGGAGGATGAGTAGGATGGAGTCAGCAGCTAATGGTCAACTAGGAGGTGAGCCTGAACTAGGAGCAGGCAAAACGACGTTCATGAAGACAAGCATGAGCATCCTCAGGATAATCCTCGAGTACAACCTCAAAGAACTGAAAAATGTACGAAAGACACATCACATAAGAAGACGTCGATTTCTTGCGACACCGTTCCATAGCGGCGATGATAGTCTTGGGTAGACTGAAGGGGACTTGAAAGTGGAGATGATAGATAGCTGAAAGCTCTAAGTAGGAGATCTCATCAGTGGCAGTATTTTTGGAATGATGGTGGAGAATATTATTCTATGAAGATCATAGAAGTAGTTGTTCAAATGCGTAGGGCGAAGAGTGCCTTTCGGTCGAGATTTGGTTCACATAACGAGTCATGAAAGGAACCAAAAGTTGTCCTTCGAGAAATTGGACAAAACGATCGACTAATGCTTCCCCACCATTGGAATGTTAAGTATGATAGCTAAGTCATCAGCATCAAACTCAATATCGATTCCACCAACTTTTGATTTCACTTTTTCGTTAGTGATCGATAAGTTGCAATAAAGCATACGAATATCATTAGCATATATAGGAAAACTAGATTGAACTAATCTAGCAACTGATGATATTAAAAAAGTTTATGTGATCAAAAATAGTATAAAATTGATAGGAGCACCCGGACAAAGTTTTTTTTATAAAAATCATTAAACCACTCATTTGATGCCACTTGAGACACAAATATAAAATTATCAAAGAAATCTCCGTCGGGTTTGGATGTAGTGTATAAAGAAAATAAGGCCTCATGAGGAGTAGAGGACGAACCTTCATCAACTTTCCTTTTCTTTTTTGAAGAAATAGGAATTTTAGGAGCCATAGGAAAATTAAAAGTAGTAGAGATAGTGAAATATACCAAAATTGAGGATAAAGTTGAAGAGAACTTCGAGAGAGCTCCGATTCCAAAGTTTGAAGGCTTAAGAGGCATGGAGGAGGGAGAACCAATTAGGGTTAGGGTTTTTTGGTAGATTTGAGACTGTGATGAGGAGGAAGATGATATTTTGAGGGTTTAAATAAAGGAGGCTCGGCTGTCCAGCTTCTATTTGAATTCACCCAGCCCGAGTTCAGCCAGAACTCTGACCGAGTTCGGTCACTTGGGAATCAGAACAGATGTTGAGAAAGGTGTGATAGTTTTTAACATAATGCAAACTTAATTAGAAATAATTGTGTTGAAATGAATAATTAATATTAGTCAATTAATAACACATAACTCGTTGAATATTTCGGGTTAGTGTAGGGGCCGAATCCCAACTAACGGTAGTCTGAAGACTAGTATACCTGTTGTTTCAGGCTTTTACACCTGTGTGACAGAAGGGCCCTTTCAGTTTATAACCAAAATATTTTTCCCTAATTTATGAGTATTAATTAAATAATATTTAATTATATTACTTCAACGTCCAAATTCCTAATTCCTTTCGTATAAAGTTAAAACGATCTTCAGCTAAGGGCTTAGTGAAGATGTCAGCTAGTTGATGTTCGTGTCAACAATTCTAAGTTAATATCTCCCTGTAAAGTATGATCTCTAAGAAAATGATGTCTAATTTCGTGCGAGTGACATATCAATTTCGTGAGATTAATAGAACTAGTGTCATTGCAGTAAATAGGGATGTGATGAAATGATAGCTGATAGTCTTCCAAGTTTGCTTCATCCATAAAATTTGTGGACAATAACGTCCTGAAGCTATATATTCAGCCTCAGTTGTTGATAATGCAGCATAATTTTGTTTCTTAGAAAACCAGAGACTAAGGACTTACCTAGAAAATGACATGTGCCACTAGTACTTTTACGATCAACTTTGTATTAGCAAAATCTGCGTTCGAGTAACCTATCAGGCCAAACAATCGGTTTTGGGATACCAAAGACTAGTCTTTAAAGTTCCTTTAAGGTATCGCAGGATACGCTTAACGACGCTCACATGTGATTCTTTAGGACAAGCCTGATATCGTGTACATAAGTATACAAAGAACATAATGTTGGGTCGACTAGCAGTTAAATACAATAAACTACCAATCATACCTCTGTACTTACGTATGTCAGTTGGTGTACCACTTTTATCTATATCAAGCTTTGTTGCCATAGGTGTGCCAATTGGTTTGACGTTATCCATGTCAAATTTCTTTAGCAAATCTTTTGTATATTTTGCTTGATTAATGAATATCCCTTGTGAACTCTACTTGATTTGTAGTTCGAAGAAGAATGTTAGTTCTTCCATCATGCTCATTTGGATTTCACTTTGCATACACTGAGCAAACTCATTACATAGCATCTCATTAGTTGATCCAAAAATTATGTAAACTGCGTATATTTGCACTAATAAAATATTCTTATCCAAAGATTTTATAAAAAGAATTGAATCAACCTTCTCTTTTGAAAAATCATTTTCAAGCAAGAAGGAACTAAGGCGCTCATACCATGCACGAGGTGCTTGTTTGAGACTGTAGAGAGTCTTACAAAGCTTGAATACATGATCAGGATTTTTGAAATCTTCGAAACCAGGACGTTGGTTTACAAAAACTTTTTCTTTTATAAAACAATTTAGAAAAGCACTTTTGATATCCATTTAAAAGAGTTCAAAACCATAAAAAGTTGCAAAAGCACAAAGCATATGAATTTACTCTAGTCTAGCAACTGGAGCATACGTCTCATCATCGTCAATGCCTTCTTCTTTATTATAGTCTCGAGCTACTAGACGTGCTTTTTTGTGTGTGACTGAACCATTCTTATATAATTTATTTTGGAACATCCATTTGGTACCAATGATCGGGTGATCAATAGGTCTGGGAACGATTTTCCACACTTGATTCTGTTCAAATTGGTTCAGTTTCTCTTGTATTGCAGAAATTCAAATTTTTTCATTAAAAGCTTCTAAAATATTTTTAGGTTCTATTTTGGAAACAAATGCAATATTAGCTACTATTTCTCTTGTGCTTAAGTGAGTACTTACACCACTTGATACTTCACCTATTACCAGTTCCTCCGAATGGTCTGGCGTGAACCTTAATCATTTCAGAAGACTCTCCAGATAGGACGTGGATGGTCTATCTTCTGATGTTCTATTGGAGGGAGTTTTCTCTTCTTTATTGTCAATATTATCATTGCGTTGACTGTTTAGGTCATCGAATATGACTTTTGTTGACTCTTCAACAACGAGTGACCTCTTATTGAATACTTTGTATCATTTATTTTTTGTGGCATAATCCAAGAATATGCCTTCATCAGCTTTTCATCGAATTTTCCCAAGTTATCTTTTGTATTCAAAATAGAACATCTGTAACCAAAGACCTTGAAATAGCTGACGTTAGGAGTTCTATTAAACCATAATTCATAAGGAGTCGTTTTAGAGATGGGTCTAATCATAACTCTGTTCAGAACATGGCATACTGTATAGACAGCTTCTGCCCAAAATACTTTAGAAGATTATACTGGTTAAGCATAACTGTCACGACCCGCTCCCGGATAACCGAATACGAGTTCGTGTCCAAGCCCAGCCTATGCCGTGGTATCGGCGGTAGAACGCTGTCTAGTACACACAATAACATCCTCCACAGATACAATAGAACACAAATACAACTCGTACTCAACAATGACACAAACCAAGAAAACAAGAGTATGATAGATAATAAAATAAATATATCCAAATCCAGTGACAAATAGACTGAAATCTAGAATAATAAAATATCGTCCATCATGAACAAATCGGATCCATCTAAGAAAATAAACTAAGGCATGCATAAAGGTAAATCTAGATCCCTCCAGAGATCAACCATGGCTCATGAGTCTCGGTACCAACAACGTCAGCACTACCCACTGCTGGTCCATAACATGAAGTGCTAGCGATACTCGTCCTTACCTATAACAACGATCCAGTCAGGAAAGGAGCAGAGTACAACCATATTACAATTAATGTTGTTAGTCCAAAATAAGTTAGAACAACGAGAAACGATGATGGCAAAGAGTATATAAAGAACTAGTACTAGCCGGGTATGAACAAATATAAACTAGCAAGATGGGATCTA
This sequence comes from Iris pallida, assembly GCA_029216955.1. NCBI lineage: Eukaryota > Viridiplantae > Streptophyta > Magnoliopsida > Asparagales > Iridaceae > Iris > Iris pallida. The sequence continues at coordinate 4,458,533 of JANAVB010029815.1, forward strand.
ACAAGATATAAACTGACAAGATGTAAACTAGCAAGACATGACTAACAAGATAATGGATTAGATAAATAAAAATAGAAACCACTATATGTGTGAAATACTTTTTAATACATGAACGACTAGGCTAATATGGCACATCATATGATGGCTATCCACAATAACAGGGTACGGCTAACTCATACGTGGGGTGTATGACTTAGCTATCCACAATAAAAATAAATGGATTTGTTCACGTACTTAATGAGTATTTCCCCTCCCAACTCTCTAGCAAACAATAACGGTCAATGATACACTAAGAAGGATACGATAACTATAGTGTCATAATCGTGTCTCAATGGAATATCAAGCAATGACTCAACGGGATATCAAACAAAAAAACTATAGAGTAAACGTTATAATGAACTAAAACATAAATGCAATACTGTACTTGCCTAAATCCTTACACAAACCGTAGTCACAAGTCGAGGATGAGGGAATATCGATCTAGGAGCTATCAACCTATAACACATATCGCACCACGAACCGTGCACAAAAACCACAAATCAATTCTAATGTTCTAGTTCTAAATAGTGGCTAGTTGGGTTACAAATGTAATAATAATTAATTCTAGAATAAATTATTAAAAACATTATTTAACCTAATAATAATCTAAATATAATCTAAACATGTATGTTTGGCCATCAAAAGTCATGTTTCTAATTTTGGAAACCATGGCACGTAAATCGAGACGTGTCATTGACTATTTAGTCAAATGCAGTGAACTCTAGATTTTAAAAGTGCACCTTGGTAGATTTTAGCACCACGAGTGCGCTTGAATTAATCGTGCCGCAAAATCACGCTTTGGTCAAAAGATACCGTCGTTATGTCTAATCGTGACCAAAACGGTGATCAACCGATCAATTCTGAGTTCAATTGAATAAATAAAATACTAGATAAACAAAATAATTTCTGAGAAAAATATAGGTTGTAGAGCTCTGTGTTAGCTTTCCGAAACTTCAAACGGTTCGTGATTTCGATTTTCGGTCCTCCCGGAATCTCGAAAACACCGAAACTTGTCAAGTTTCGGATAACCGACACTCTACAAATTTTACATAAATTTAGGAACAATATATACGAAAATAAATTACATATTCAAAAAGCTTACCTCAATATTAATCCAACAAAAAAAACGGCACACTAAAATCTCGTCGGAGCTGTCCGCAATCGCCTCGGGAAGTCGAGATTCTCCAAGATCAATCTCCTCCAAAAATCGGCTAAAGAATAAACCCTAGTTTCTGGAAAAAGAAAATATATATATAGAGGGGAAGAAGACAAGAGGCGGCTCGAGCCGCGGCTAGGTGCTACGTGTCGCAATCCTATGCATCCCGCTCTATTAGCCAACGGCCAGATGGCCGAGTTGCTTGGTTTGGTCGGCTTAGAGTCGGTTTTGGAGCCGACTCTATATTAGGAAATATCCTAATATAGCCAGTTAGCACTAACTGGGTCTCCACAGTGGCTGACATGTGGGCCCACTGGCACTGACTGTACCAATGACTGTGTAATTAATTACAGAAACTAATTTAAATTTAATTTAACACCAAATAATTCCAAATAAATATCTAAAAACTCTAGAAAAATTGTAGAAAATTATATAAATTATAATTAACCTCCTAGAGTCAAAATAAAAATACTTTGTCTCATATTAGTGCCAAATGGCCTCATAATAAATATTAAAAGCCTTTAGAAATATATAAACCTTAATGAATAAATACTTAAATATTGCCAAAAATTATGGAAAAATTCTAGAAAATATAAAATAACATAATAAACCCTAGAAAAATATTTGGGGTCAATATTTTTTCTTAGGCTAGCACAATAAATTCCAGAAGTCCTAGAAAATAGGTTTTTTCTATATTTAATTATCTAAAAATTTCAGAAAATTGTAGAAAAATACAGAAAATATGTTTAACCTAATAGAGCCTGAAGAAAAATACTGGGTCTCAAAATAGTCACAAATGGCCTCAAAATAAATTATGAAAGTCATTCATAAATATAAATCTTCATAGAATAAATATTAAAAAATATATAAAAATGTCTAAAAATCATAATAAAATATAATATAGCTATAGAATGTATATAGACCCTATCTAGAGGTCATGTAACCACAAGATGGTCATAATCACCTGTGGGCTTAGTCTCAACTCCTATGATCCTAGAAAATTAATTATAAACTAATCAAATAAAAATAAAAATATCACTAAATTATAATCGGGGTGGCAGATGCCACATACTATCCCCATTAAAAATATTTTTGTCCTAAAAAATCAACAGGTCATACTAAATAACTTCTACAGGCAAACTCTAAAATAATTCCTAGTCTATATCATAAAAAGGTGAAAAATCTAAGATTACTAATCTAGCATTAACCAAACATACATGCTAACTATAACTATGGAAAGCCTTTAAGGGAACTTATTTAACTACATATACCTTCAGATCGGGTCACCGTTATAAAGGCTTGATCTTGTCCTTGCTGCTGTCCTCCTAGCCCTCCATAAGCATGTGCCAGGTCTTGACGAGTAACTGCTGTTGGGCAAACTCTCACTTGGTGTGTAGTCGATCCACACGATAAGCATTGTCCTAATCTTTTGCGATACCCACCAAAATGATGGCCTGGTTTTCGAAAGTATGAGCATGTAATAATCGGCTGGATCTGATTTTGCTGCTCTAGGGAACGAGGCCGCAAATGATAGTGCTGGGGTGAAGTCTTCTCCGGAATATTGAGACGTTTTGCCGATCCCAATTGGTTGTTAAGTCCTCCATTTGCGTCTCTATCTCTCTTCTGCTTACGCTTCAGCTCATTCTCTACGTCATGTGCAACATTCAGGATTCTTTCATATGTGGTGGCCTGGCTGGTGGCGATGGCTATACGAATTTTATGTGAAATCCCTTTTCTGAATTTTTTGGCTTTGGCTGCAGAGGTTAATGCATCTGCAAAGCGACTGAGGCGGGAGAACTCTGCGGTGTACTCGTCGATGGAGAGGTCGCCCTGCTCCAGGCTCTCGAACTCGTTTTCTAACTTCTCTCTAGCTGCGTCGGGGTAGAACTTCATCTTGAACAGCTCCTTGAACTCTTCCCAAGTTACGTCTGGTGCGGTGAATCAGGGCTCGTCTCTATACCACGTGCGGGCGATATCGTAAAGCTGTATGCTATCTGTCTCGACCTTCATATCTTCAGGAATTCGAGCCATCGGAGATTGCGATCTACGTTCTCTAACCAGTCGTCTGCGTAGAGAATCCCTTCCATTCCTTTGAATTCTCTAGGCCTAAGGTCCACGAAATTCTTGGAAGTTTCGGGGCGCAGTGGGGGAGCCTCCCTAGTCTGAAGAGCCTTCCTCAGGGTATCACGGAAGATGTCGGCCTGCCGCATCTGGGAAGTAATAAGCTACTAGAAAATCCCGAAGAGTATGGCATTGTCCAGCGCAGGTGCTGGAGGCAGAACTGGTGCTTGATGCTGAAGGGGTACTAGCTGATGGAAGGGTGCTGGCTGATGGAAGGGTGCTGGCTGCTGGAAAGGTACAAGCTGCTGGTAAGGTGCAGGTTGCTGGAAAGGTATTGGTGGAAAAAACTGTGCTAGTGGCGGAGTCGATGGAGGGAACTGGGGAGGTGGTGGAAAGTCATCTCGACTAAATCTCGAAGTCTGCGGCTGGAGTGTCTTGCCTAGATAGGTGAAGTAGCCTCCGTGGGTCGGTGGAGTTCCGTTTGTGGAAGACCCGTCAACAGTTGCTCGGGCGTTCAAGGGAGCGATATTCCTGTCTTGAGAATCCATTAGCTGCAATAAAGGAAAAGCATTAAACGGTGGAAAGATTCAAGCAGGATGCAAATCAAGAAAAGGTTAAAGTCAAAGATGGAGATTAATAATCAAACGTGTGGAGGATGTCCTTAAAATCTAATCCTATTCGCAGGCCCGCAGTAGTATGACTAACTTAAGTACTACCACGAGTTCGCAGTCTTTGCGAAAACGGACCTGCATGGGCTACCATAAAAACTTGTCACGACCCGCTCCTGGATAACCGAATACGAGTTCGTGTCCAAGCCCAGCCTATGCCGCGGTATCGGCAGTAGAACGTTGTCTAGTACACACAATAACATCCTCCACAGATACAATAGAACACAAATACAAATCGTACTCAACAATGACACAAACCAAGAAAACAAGAGTATGATAGATAATAAAATGAATATATCCAAATCCAGTGACAAAGAGACTGAAATCTAGAATAATAAAATATCGTCCATCATGAACAAATCGGATCCATCTAAGAAAATAAACTAAGGCATGCATAAAGGTAAATCTAGATCCCTCCAGAGATCAACCATGGCTCCTGAGTCTCGGTACCAACAACGTCAGCACTACCCACTGCTAGTCCATAACATGAAGTGCTAGCGATACTCGTCCTTACCTATAACAACGATCCAGTCAGGAAAGGAGCAGAGTACAACCGTATTGCAATTAATGTTGTTAGTCCAAAATAAGTTAGAACAACGAGAAGAGATGATGGCAAAGATTATATAAAGAACTAGTACTAGCCAGGTATGAACGATCAAGATATGAACTAGCAAAATATAAACTAGCAAGATGGGATCTAAGAAGATATAAACTGGCAAGATGTAAACTAGCAAGATATGAACTAACAAGATAATGAAATAAAAAATAGGAACCACTATCTGTGTGAAATACCTTTTAATACGTGAACGGCTGGGCTAATACGGCACATCATACGATGGCTATCCACAATAACTGGGTACAGCTAACTCATACATGGGATGTATGACTTAGCTATCCACAATAAAATAAATGGGTTTGTTCACGTACTTACTGATTATTTCCCCTTCCGACTCTCTAACAAACAATAACGGTCAATGATACACTAAGAAGGATACGATAACTGCAGTGTCACAATCGTGGCTTAATGGAATATCAAGCAATGACTCAACGGAATATCCAACAAGAAAACTATAGAGTAAATGTTATAATGAACTAAATGAAATAACGTGTAGGCAACTCTAGAGGGGGGTAAATAGAGTTTGTGTCGATAATCACCAAATAAAAAATTAACTCTATATCACCTCCACAAAACAACTATCAAGATAGTAAATAAATTAGAGAAAAATACTGAAGTAAATAAAGATCAGAAAAGCATTCGCAGACACAACAATTTTAACCTGGTTTTCCTTGTGGAGGACTAGTCCATGCCTAAAAACTCTAGCTTAGGATTGAAATCCACTATTTGTGAAATAGTATACAACCACGTGCCTATACTCAGAAGAGCACGCCAACTTCTTACAGATTTACAGGTGGCAAAACTTGGAATTGTCCAAATGACTTTTCTTTCACTCTTGCACATAACTTCTAGCTGATATCGTACTGAGCACCTTGGACTAAGGAGAGTTGAGGCTTAGGAGATATGAAAGAATTAGGCTTGGAGTAGTAGAGCTTAGAAAGCTTGAATATTTGATGGTAAGAGATGATTTGAAATGAGAGGATTCAAGCTCTATTTATACTACTCTGGGAGGCAGAATTCGGCCAAAATTCTTTCCTCAAAATTCAAAAATATGGCCGTTGTACCAGCTAGCAATTGGTAACCCAAAAAATTAGTTCCTGGAAATTATGGAACAGAGTTCGGCCCGAACTCTGTGTGGGGGCAGAGTTCGGCCCAAACTCTGCCTCCTAGGTGGCAGAATAGCCTTTAGGCTTTATTTGGCTTCGTGGAGCTTGGGCTTGGTTCAGGAATTGGTCTGTTTGTATAGTAGAGCTTGGAAAAATATGTCTAGGGGTTGAGATGACTCAGTGCGACTCAACATACATATTCTTCTAGACTCAATAAATTGAAGGTTACAGACTTGGAACAAGTAGGAAAACCAAGAGCCCTTTGATGACGCATTTCTTCTGATATTTGAGCAGTCCTGAAGATGTCTTTTTTCTTGACAGCAGTCGTCCCCGATACGAGGCCCTAGATAGGTCGTTAGACGGTTCAGAGAAATCTTTTGTATGATGCCGTCTTTGCTCCATCATTAATTCTTCATTGCCTATGTCCTGTTTTGATCATGTTTGATCATGCTTACTGCATGTTTACAGATACATGTTAGGCAAGAAAAATATGTTGCAGTACAATACAAGCATGTCAATATGATATAAGATAATTAGGACAATGCTAAGTTTAAGTAGCAACATGATAATGAGTAAATGAATATTAGTGGCATCATTATGTTAAACTTAGTTGATTAGCCATATTCAAAAATACAATGTAATCATTGGGCCAACACTAAAATATAAATGCAATATTGTACTTGCCTGAATCCTTGCACAAACTATAGTCACAAGTCAAGGATGAGGGGATGCCCATCTAGGAGCTGTCAACCTATAATACATATCGCACCACGAACCGTGCACGAAAACCACAAATCAATTCCAATGTTCTAGTTCTAAATAGTGGCTAGTTGGGTTACTAATCTAATAATAATTAATTTTGGAATAAATTACTTAAAACATCATTTAACCTAATAATAATCTAAATATAATCTAAACATGCATATTTTGCCATCAAAAGTCATGTTTCCAATTTTGGAAACTATGACACGCAAATCGAGGCGTGCTATTGTCTATTTAGTCAAACACTATGAACTCTAGATTTTGAAAGTGCACCTTGGTAGATTTCAGCACCACGAGTGTGATGGAATTAACCATGTCGTAAAATCACGCTTTGGTCAAAAGATATCGCCGTTATGGCTAATCGTGACCAAAACGGTGATCAACTGATCAATTCTGAGTTCAACAGAATAAATAAAATATTAGATGAACGAAATAATTTCTGGAAAAAATATATGTCTTAGAGTTCCGTGTTAGCTTTTCGAAACTTCAAACGGTTTATGATTTCAATTTCAGGTCCTTCCGGAATCTAGGAAACACCAAAACGTGTCAAGTTTCCGACAACCGATACACTACGAATTTTACAGAAATTAAGGAATAATATATAAAAAATAAATTACATATTTAGAAAGGTTACCTTAATACGAATCCAACAAAAAATGGTGCGCTAAAATCACGTCGGAGCTGTCCGCAATCGCCTCGGGAAGTCGAGATTCTCCAAGAACAATCTCCTCCAAAAATCGGCTAAAGAATAAACCCTAGTTTCCGGAAAAAGAAAATATATATGTAGTGGGGAAGCAGCCAAGAGGCGGCTCGAGCCGCGGCTAGGTGCCACGTGTCGCAATCCTGTGCATCCCGCTCTATTAGCCAATGGCCAGATGGCCGAGTTGCTTGGCTTGGTCGGCTTAGAGTCGGTTTTGGAGCCGACTCTATATTAGGAAATATCCTAATATAGCTAGTCAGCGCTGACTGGGTCTCCACAGTGGCTGACATGTGGGCCCACAAGCGCTGACTGTACCAGTGACTGTGTAATTAATTACAGAAACTAATTTAAATTTAATTTAACTCCAAATAATTCCAAATAAATATCTAAAAAAATCGTACAAAATTATAGAAATTATAATTAACCTCATGGAGTCAAAATAAAATACTTTGTCTCATGTTAGTCCCAAATGGCCTCATAATAAATATTGGAACCCTTTAGAAATATATAAACCTTAATAAATAAATACTTAAATATTGCCAAATATTATGGAAAAAATCTAGAAAATATAAAATAGCATAATGAACCCTAGAAAAATATTTGGGGTCAATATTTGCTCTTAGGCTAGCACAATAAATTCCAAAAGTCCTAGAAAATAGGTTTTTCCTATATTTAATTATCTAAAAATTCCAAAAAATTATAGAAAAATTCAGAAAATATATTTAACCTAATAGAGCGTAAAGAAAAATACTAGGTCTCAAAATAGTCACAAATGGCCTCAAAATAAATTATGAAAGTCATTCATAAATATAAATCTTCATAGAATAAATATTTAAAAATATATAAAAATGTCTAAAAACCATAATAAAATATAATATAGCTATAGAATGCATATAGACCCTATCTAGAGATTATGTGACCACAACATGGTCATAATCACCTGTGGGCTTAGTCTCAGCTCCTATGATCCTAGAAAATTAAATATAAACTAATCAAGTAAAAATAAAAATATCACTAAATTATAATCGGGGTGGCAGATGCCATAATAACTCTGGCCGTAACTTTGGGCACAAGTTGCGCAACAATTTCGAAATACCGTTACTGAAAGTTATTTTCCTTAAACCCTTCGTCTTCTTCCTTCTAACTTTCGAAGCTCCTTCGATGATCGTCAATGGCACGAAGGAAGTACACTGCTGACAAGGGAAAGGCCATTGTTGGACCTTCATTGTGTATATCACCGCCGAGGGCGCCTCTCTATGTACCTCCATCATCGAGAGCAGAACAAGCCAACCCACCTCTCGAAGGTGATCTTCATAGGGCAAATTGACCATCACTTTAGTGCCGGTGAACAAACGAATCCACTATGCCAGAGTCAATCATCTCTTTTTAGAGTTCTGATTGATTTGCGCACTCTGTAACGTGCACCTCCTCTTTTTAGAGTGCAGGCACGCACTCTATTACTCGTACCTTTTCTTTTTGGAGTGTTGGCTGCGTAAAAATATACTATTTGATTTTATGAACTGTGTTGCACAAGTTTCAAATTTGTGCCTTTTGAACTTGTGCGAATGCACCCTTCAAACATGTGCATTTCGAGTTTGTACTAGGTGCAAATTGATAACTTGCGCAATGTAGAACTTGACTTTATATTAATCTTGAGCTGACACTAGGCGCACTCTGTAGGCTTGTGTAATATAGAATCGTGCACAACCAAGATTATATATTTTTTAGATGCTCGTGTAGCCTATGACTTCGCTCACCCTGCTTAAAATTTAGATACTGTTGTATAGACTTTATAATTGATCTTTTACTCTCTTTTTTGCATTTAATCTCAGAGAAGACCCTGATGCTGAAAGATGTGATTCGGCCTTCAACGTGTCAGAATACCGAGAAGACTTATCCCACGTACAGTATCCTCAATATGATATTCCTGAATCCCGAAGGGCTATGCTCGCAGCTCAAGAGAACCCCACCTTGTTATGCTTGATGAATGGTGAACCTTTGGAAAGTCTGGACAATGTCGTTCATAAGAAGCCAGCTTTTTTGTTTGGAGAGGCGATCAAGAAGACGTCCCATCCCAAAGCGAAGAGAAAAGACAGATTTTGTCAATATGGGGACAAAATCATGTACCTCATAGAAATGTCGAGACACTTGTCTCTGTCACGATATGTATTTTCCAGTTATCCCCGTCGTATGGCATGGGATCTGATCCCGATTCAACCGGTCAGAGTTGGGAAGATATGCTACAGATTGGGTCCGCATAAGAAGGATTTTTTTTACATACTTCGGAGACGTACAGTTCCTATCTGAGAGGTTTGAGACCAAGTTGTATTCCTCGAGAAGATTCATCAATGTTGCTTCCTGTCAGGGTACCTATTTTCGTGAATATGTTTACGAAGGCTGAGGAGAGATACCCAGACTAAACCATGCGCTTAACAGGCTTAGTGAACCCTGACATAAAATGCTAGAACGGTGTAGTGGTTTGGGTTTTAGATCATTTTAAGTATAAACTCCTCGAATTAGATCTCTATGATCCGATCTAGACCACTGCTTACTGATTTCATCCGAATGCTCACACATTTTTGGCTTTAGTTGAAAGATACAATAAGAGGACCGGTAGCTTCATGACGTCTTACGGATAAATCGGCTTCGCACTTCATGAAATAAAGTATCTTTCACATTTTCCAATGGATGAAAACCCATATGAAGAATATGTGCTGACAAACGAGGAACTTGATACTCTATCAAAAGTTCAGATGGTGACTGTGTTTGAAGAGTTGTTATGCCACTATATGATTTGTTCTTTTTACTACAAGAGTGCTTCCAAAGGGACTTGCTACACCACCAAATGGCTGCCATACTTGTTTCTGGGGCATGCTCATGAAAAGAAGATCGTCGAGAGTCAAGCTTGCGATTCTTGTTTCTTTAAACCGCTCAGCCATAGCGATGTAGAAAAATTGATAGAAAAACTAAGCATTATAATAACATCCTAGATGTAGATTGGTACCCATTCACTACTAGTGCCCCAATCGAAATTTATCTTAGACAGGGTTACAGACCCATGTCTCGAGAAACCCAGCTGGCGGGCTTCCTCTCTTTATGGCTACGGGGGTTTGTGATACCCGGAGCCAGTGTCGTCGACCGTTTCCATCGAGGCGTGCTATTCGCCGCAGTGCGTCTAGTGTTCGACTACAAGATGGGTTTTCTCGCGGCGATGACCTGCCGCTTGAACGCAGGCTTGTGTTCTTTCGTTAACACCATGGTGTATGATAATAATTCTCGGGATGACTTTCCTCGTACCGAAATGTCGTACATATATCTATTTGGGTGGTTGTTGTTGTACTACCCTGACTTGATGGACCCCGATATGAGTGAAGTCGGAGGTGATTTTATCAGGCATTATTCCAATGCTCGATGTAATATAAATGCGTTGTCAGCATGCCGAAGAGCTTTGAACCGAAGGTCTGGATGGAGATTTCAATGTGTTCCTCCTCCTCCAAGATATAAGAATATCCCTCCATAAATCATGGATTTAGAAGCAGCATCTCTTCGTCGATCTTCGGCTGAGTTCACATGGTTGAAGACAATCCAGCCATCATATCTAGTGTACCGGTTTGAGGGTGAGTACTTTATGGAACCGTACTTACCAAGCCGATTTGTTCAATAATTTGGTTATGATCAATTGCACGTGGGTTATGCCACCACCTATTTACAAGCTAAGGATTACCTAATAGATGGTGCCAGTGCATGGAGATGTAGAACCGATTGTTGGAACGAGTTGTAAAGCGTATTACTCTAGAGGTGGGGTGAATAGAGTAGGCAGCAGAAAATAGCTAATTAAAAATGTTAGAAACAAGATCACATAATATATATATATATATATATATATATATATATATATATATATATATATATATATATATCACATATATGTAAATGAAAAGTAGAGAGTAGAGAGCAAACGCAAACACAAGGATGTATACTGGTTTCCCTCTTGTGAGGACTAGTCCAGTCGGAAGAACTCTAGCTTCCAGTTGAATCTACTATAGAAAATCACCACAAGTTTTTATCCGATGTTCTTGCAACTTCTACAATGCAAGCTTTGATCCGAAGTACTCGACCAACTTCAATTGTGAAGAGTCTTCTTCAATCAAGCCTCTGATTAAAACCACTCTGAAACTTCTAGACCATACCGCACTGGCAAATCGACTAGAGGATTGTAACTGGCTTGGGATTTAAAAATGAATAGCTCAGAATACTTTGGAAGAAGTAGTAGGCTTATAGAGAAGAGATATGAAAGTGAATTGGTGTATGAGTGAATTGAAATGATCGAAATCCTTCTCTATTTATAGTTTTTCCAAAGGCTGAATTCTGACAGAATTCGGACAGAATTCTGGCAGAACTCTATGAAAAAATCTCGTTGGGATCCGTAACTGCAGGAAGACCAAGTTCAAAAAGCAACGTTCACTAACCAAACTCTGGCCGAATTCGGGCCGAGTTCTGCTAGGGATCTGTTAGGGTTTTGCAAATTGGTTTTTGGGCTTTTTAAAAAGTCAAACAGTTAGGAAGTAGTTTGGGCTTTTGTAAGTGGGCTTATATCACGACCCGCTCCCGAATAATCAGACACGAGTCGGACACGCCCAGCCTTTGTCGTTAGACACAACAAAGTAAGCGGTACCAATCTAGGGAAATCTAACCAGATAAATCATGAACAAGTATGAAATCACAACATCTATAAATGTGTTCCCAAATCCAGAATACAAGTCTAAGTAATTTTTTTACATTCCAGCAAAATAAAAGATAGAATCTACTAGTCTCAAGTACAAAAGTAAAACTGTAAAGTGCTAAGGTAAGTCTAGGCTTCTGCAGTCTCTATGTCCAATACATCTCCAGCTGGCTCAGCAATAGTAGCAACATCCTGTCCATAATAGGTGTCGCACAGGGCCTCCAACTCACCTGTAACATATCCTATTCAGGAGCGGAGCAAAGTACATTTCTAGGTAATGAAACATGAACATAAAATGGGTACAAGGGTACAGGTAATAAAATACCGGAATGAACAGGTAAATGCAGGAAAGTAGTACAAGAACTGAGTACAGGAAATATAGTACATGAATGTAAAGTACAGGAACATGTAAAGTACAGGAATGTAATGTACAGGCGATGAAACTATAATCCTGTAGTACCAGACATGATAAGTGCACAATATTGAAATACATCTAGTCCATGTGACCGACTGGGGTGAGAACATATACAGGAGTACATGAATATGGAACGACTTAGGACCCGCGTACACAGTGCGAGGCCTAAGCTAGGCATAGGGATATAGTAACCGGGATTGGTCACATGGCTAGTGTATTTCCCCACCCGACACTAGTAAGTACAAGAACAAGGGTACAGGAGTATATGATATCGTGCCATAACGTGTCATAAGAAAGAGTACAGGAATGTAAATGTACAAAACCGTAGAAAAGTACTTGCCTGGCTCCGGAAAAGTACAGATGAACAATGGAACTGGATATCCTCCTGTATTTAAATTATATTGGTACAAGTGGGTTAAAAACTAATCAAGATCTAAATTGGTCTTTTGTAGTTCTACTATCAATATTACCAATAAAATAGTTACTCACAACCTAGGACTTAATTTGTAAAATTCTATTTTTTAATATAGAGATTGACCATATCAAAACCATTTGTGGCTAAGAGGCTTTTCTTAGTAAGTTTCAAAATCACAATTAGCTTAAAAATACTTTAGTCATAGCAATGGTTATACTCCTAACTTAATAATTACATTTGACCAAATGAAATAACCCCTCTATACATCTAATGATTCTTCAATGATATAAATGATACCAAAATATGTCTATGCTTTTTCCAATTCACTAAGTGGACTCAAAGAGCCAAAGGTACTCCTACACATTACCTACTCTACTCTGGAGGCATATAGGAAACAATGTAAACCTTCACTCCTTAGTGTCACTGTAATCGAGTTACCAGTCCTATATGTAGTCAATATTAGTCCTAATGTACTTCCTTAAATGGATTATAAAATCATCCTTTGCCTCAATACCATAACAGGTTATACACAGTCCCATAATCAGTTTGATAGACTACTGATTACTCCTAAAATAGTCTAAGACTGAACACTCAGTTATTCCTGACCAACCTGGAACACTTATCAAAGACATTGATAAATGCTACTCAGAAGAAACAACCATCTACAACTCAATATCATTCCAGGACTTCGAGCAAGGCATGATCACTCCCCTCTACATTCTAGTGTTTAGTTATCAACCTACTTGCTGTCATCCCCTCTACATAATGAAATAAATAACTCCTAACTGCATATATCCTTTAAACCCTGGAATTAAATTTGAACCAACTTCCAAACTTCCTGATACATTTCCTTCTATTACATTCTTCACTCACCAGACATCAACATTAAGCAGGATTTAGATTTGCCCTGCTATCCAGCAATACTCGAACAAAACACACTTCACTGATGCTCAAGTCAAGAAATTCAGTTTCCAGGCTAACTGAATTCCAATTCACCATAAAATTCAGGACAGTGCATACTCGTTCCAGATTTATCCTATCTACCAGTCCATGAGTCTTAAGACCATAACAGGTTATACACAATCCTAAAATACAATGTACAAAGTTCAAAAACAACTATCCTTCAATCAGAAAAATACTGGGATCTTGATATTTAAACTGATACAAACCTGCCACAGACAATCATCAATTTGACTCTGATTTGAATCTCAGTAAAAACTGAATTTCATTCTCAGGGTACACTGGAATGCTTCACAGCTTACTTTGAGATCCCATCTCAGTTTTTACTGAGATTCATCTCAGATTCCATCAAGAGTCTGCACTCATGCAATACTGAAACTAATCTCAGTTATTCACTGAGATTTCATTCCCAGTTCACACTGAGAATTGTCTCAGGTTTATACTAAGAATTCTTAGTGAAATCTAATTTACTCTGAGATTCAACTCTTAGGTTCAAATCTGAATTGCCAAGGCTCACTGATCATAAATGATTTAAAACCAAAACCCAGTTCATGAACCATCCCACTCAGTAATATACAATTTCTTATTTATTCATGATAATTCGAATCATTCACTGACTGACATAAACTTAAGGAAATACCCCAAGGATTCAACCAAAATCATTCTATTGCAAGAACCAATCAGAGTAGAAGAAGTACCTGTAATTCGAAAGGATGCACACGAATCCTTCTTCCACCTCTCTAACTTCTTTGAGACCTTGCCACAAACAATCAATCACACACAAGAACCAAAACACAAAATCCTCATAATCGATTCATCAAAACCATGGCTCACCTTATCAACTAAACTCCCAGATGTAAACACTCACTGATATCAGGATTTTACTTCACTGATCTGAAAATTGAACACCAGTTACTCAATTAAACAAAAGTTCTTAAATCCTTAGAATTGTCTTAAAAAGTTGATGAGGACAAATCAAGAGGGAAATAGGAAGAACTTCAATATGATCCAGATCACTCAGGTTCTACATGAGAAGGTATGTACTGACTAGATCAAGAAATTTTATCATTCAAAAAGGAATTTATACTTACAGTCCTGAATCTTCAGATCAAAAGGTTCAACAAAATTAGACTAATCTCTCGACTACTCAACATGTCTCAAGGGAAATTTTCAGATCTGATTGATCATCCAAGGGTCAATGGAGTTTTAGCTATGATCCAAAAATTGAGAAAAGAAGATCAGTCAAACTATAGAAAAGAAATCGACATCAGAACTCCTTGTATCTGAACTAAAAGTGAATGGATTCTTACCAAATGGCAGTTGCCATCGATTGCAAGAAGGAAAGATTGATCGATCCAAGCTGGTTGTGATCCCCTTTGTTGTCGATCTGGTGATAGAAGGAAATTCCCCTTACTGCCTTTTTGCTTCCAATTAAGCTTCTGCCACTGTAGTGGAGAGAAAGAGGAGCTGAGGAGGAAGAAAGGATGACCAGGAAAGAGGGTGAGGGGTGTCTTATATAGAGGTTAACAATCGAGAGAGGGAATAATTTTGGAGGGAAAATAAAAAAGAATAAAGTTTGTTAGAGCACATGGGAGGACAGCAATCGAGAGAGATGTAGTTAGAAGAAATTTTGAAATTCATTTCTTGATTCCTGATTGCAAAGGAAGGTTGTAGCAAAATAATATATTTCATAAGGATGGAAAGAGTTCGATGGTGACTCATGGGCCAGGCCCAATTTAGTTGAAAAAACTTAGAACTAGTCAAATAATCCCCCTTGAAGGAAAATAGAAGTATACTACAAAATTTTTTAATTTCCTATTGAATTTATATTAAAACAAGATTGTGGGGCTACAGCTTGTTTTCAAAATAAAAGGGTATTTTGAAAACATTTCTTGGGTAGCCTATTTGCCAGTACGATGCAGTGTACATCGTAATCCTAGACTCAATAAATATGAAAAATACATTGATCAAATAGAAAAACCAAGAGTCCTTTGATGACGCCTTTGTTCGAATATTTGAGCAGACTTGAAGACGCCTTTTTTACTTGATGGTAGTCGTCCAAAGATAAACAGATCTGGAAATCTGAATACCTTTCGGGGGCTTTGCCCCCGAACCCCTGACGGGGGGCGCTGCCCCTCGACCCCTGTCCGCTTACCGGGCAGCGGAACCCCCGATACGTGGCCCCGGATAGGTCGTTGGGCGGTTCAGAGAAATCTTCTTATATAACATCGTCTTTGGCCCATCAATAATTCTCTGTTGCATATGTCCTGGTTTGATCATATTTGATTATGCTTACAGCATGTCTACAAATACATGTTAGACAAACAAACCAATATGATACAAGCATAGCAATATTTATATAGAGAACATTTAGGACAATACTAATATTAGGACAATGCTAAGTTTTAAGTAGCAACATGATAGTGATTACATGAATATTAGTGATGATATTATGTTAAATTTAATTGATTAGCCATATTAAAAAACATGATATAATCATTGGGCTAACAGATATCATAATGCAACAGGCACCAAGGCCACATTCTCGATGCCCTATGTCTCCCGGAAAGGCTCGCGTATGTTATATACATACGTAACTTTTTTTACTTCGGCTAACACCTTTACTGAAAGCTTCTACCTGGCTGACAGTTTTGCAAGTGATAGACATTCAAGAGCTGGAGTTCGTACTGCACAATCCTTCAGAGATGAAAAGAATCACAAACCCACTGACGAACCTCTGGAAGCCTCTCTCGGAGGTTTCTGTGACGAAGTCAATGATCCACTAGATGTGTCACTGAAGATATGAAAGAGAAGTCCCCTGCAAAGGGACTTGGGAGGAAAAGAAAAACTAGAGAGTCATCTGCTCCTTCACACCCTGGTGATCTCCCTTCTTCTCCTAAGGCTGGAGGGAAGAAAAAGAAGACCACATTGGTCATTACAGGGTAGTCTAGCACTAGGACTACGCGGTCCCAGACAAAGCAGATGCAGACTAGAGCATCCTCTGGAGGAGGAGAGGCAACTCCTTCTTCAGTTCCAAGACGGAGCCGAGTTGTCCAAGAAGAGGTTACTAGAGAACCCAATGTGCAAGGTGACCTCGATGAGGTTGAAGAAGAACCTGAGACACCTCTTGTGCACAAGGCCAAAAGGAGATTAATGGTGTTTTCAGAAGACTATCAAGAAACGTTACCTTCACATGATGTGCTACCTCCAAAAGGTAAATTTTAATACTCTTTTAATGTGATCTTGATTGAGTAACATATTGACATTGTTCTTTTTTATCTGCAGAGGTTAGCATTCCGGCACCGATCATTATAGAAGGCATTTCGGGGCCCATAATCACAAAAATAACTATTCTCGTGACTGTGCTAGCTACCACAGGAATTATGATATCATCTCCAACTCCAGGAGTCCCAAATACTACACTTCCTGAGAAGGAGTTGTCTTTTACAGAATCTAATTCTGATGTCATTGTTCCTTCCGTAGCCTAAACTCCTACTCACTCTCAAGAGGATCGAGAAAAGATAGCGGCTGTCGAAGGTTGTGACTACGACGATGCATTTGAAGATGATTCTACAAGCGCCGTTGAAGAAGACCAAGCTTCAGTGAAAGTCTCGCTGAATCAAGAATTACCAATCGAAGAAGGCCATACTACTACTGAGGGTGAGGAGCACCCTGTTGTTGAAAAAGGGCTTTCAAGTCGAAGAACTGATGAGCCTAAAAACAATGACAATTCTGATGATCATAAAAATCAGACTATGGCTCCTGAAGATGCTGGGACCAATAAAAATCCCAACACTGATACTGCGGAGACTCAAACCCCTACCAACCAAGCTTTTGAGGTCAAGGATGTAGAAGTGATTGCCCCAACTGAACAAGCAGAATCAGGGGTCAGAAGCAGTCGTTTCCTATCAGGCGGCTCTGAAGATGGAAGTAGTCAGGCAGTCGTGTCTGAAACTACCATGGCCAGGCTCCGCTCTGATCTGGACATGCCCCGTGAGACCCCATATGTATTACCAGGATCAGGTAAATTTTTGACTTTTATTTACCCTAATTCCTGTAATAATGTGTAATGACTGTGTATCTTGATTACAGTGGGTCTTGTGGGGACGCTTGCAATAGCTATGTCGACCTCATTCAGTTTTAGCTCGACCATGCTTCCCCTAGATATGGGGATCCAAACTGGAGAGGAAAGTTCTTCTATGATGACAGTACACGAGCCTCCTAGTGTATAATTTGTAATTCCTCCTACTACTGCAGAAATAAGAATTCAAACCGAAGTGGCTACTATGGGTATCTCAGCGATGAACAGAGCTATCGTCGAAGCTTATACTAATGCTTTCTTCACTTCTCTGAAGCTTCTAATTCAAATGGTCATTAAAAAGGACCAACCTTATGGGTCAGTAAGGGGCCCTTTCTCCTTCATCATTGTAGCCATCCGCAAGATCAGTGATCTGGATAGAGTTAACTATTTAGATCATATTTTTAATGAGCTTGAAGAATCCATCAAGTCTTATAAAGATCTAATAAGAGAAAACATCCAGAAACTCGTATATTCTGAATGCAAGGTGATGGTTCGTGAGGCTGCAAGACGAAAAGCAGATTTAGAAGCTTCTGTGGTAACTTTCTCATAATGCTCTGCAGATTTGGAATCTCTCATTGTCGAGACAACTTCTTCTGTTGAGCGTCACAAGACTGAAGCTGCAGAGAAAGAGAAAGAAGCTGCTGAATATCAAGTTCGCCTCCGGGATCTAGAAATTGAAAGGGCTCGTCTCCTAGAAGCACACAAAGCGGCTCGACGAGGTAAAAAAGAGGTATTGGAAATGCATCAAATTGTTGTGCGCCAATCAGATAACCTGAGGAAGCAACGAGATGCACTTATCCAAACCGAAGGTGCAGAACTGGAACGTCGAGCTGATTCGCTGCAATATTTTGATCCAGAGTCTGGGAGAGCTCTTGCTAGGCATAGGGTGCTCGACTCCAGAGTAGAGAGAGCTAAGAATTTAAAGAGACTGATCATTGATCTCAATACTCAGCCTCTCCAGTGAAGCAATCTATAGAAGCTTTTGTCTTTTTATCTTTCACATGATGTACTTTTTTACATTTTGAACATCATTGAAATAAAAGTTAATGCTTTTTTTTTGTAGTTTATTACTTATTATATATCTATAGTAGATATAAGTAATAGATAATAGTAGAAAAATATGTTCAGAGGTACTGGACATGACATATCTCCTAAAAGAAAATAATAATACTAATTATCTGTTCAGAGGTAATGTGGACGTGACAGAATATAATTCTTAGAATATTGTCATTTCAAAAGATGACTTTATCAGAGGTAATATGGATGTAATAGGTTGCTGATGTAGATAATAGAATTCAGAGGGAATGTGGACGTGAATTTATGTATCTATTAATTATCTTCAAGTCAGCTTGGACTCAAAGATAGGATAGCTATTAACATAACTGGGTTCCAAAAGATGAGGTTTATGATAAGGTGACACAATCTGGATATACTCCACTGGGGATTTTGAAGATTTACTATTTGAGGTTTTATTTACAGATGAGTGAATAAAAGATAATAACTCGGTATTTTGGGGTATGTACAATATTGAGAAGATGTTTTGTACATTTTTCAAATATAGTATTTTTTAAGAATTTGCCATTGATGGGCATCATAGCAACTCAGTCGTCCATACCAGTCAGTTGATAAGCTCCGTTTGAGAAAACCTTGCTTACAACATAGGGACCTTCCATTTTGCTTCGAATTTGCCTTTGCTCATGTGTGTCATAACCATAGGATGTGTGACAGTAAGGACTAATTCACTTTTTTGGAATGCTTGTACTTTGACTTTATGGTTGAAAGATTTTAAGATACGGGCTTGATATAACTAGATATGTTGTTGAGCTAATAGCCGCTTTTCTTCAAGCGCCTTAAGCTCCTGAAGTCGAAGACGATCATTATTTTCTGTTGTGAGCTCATTGGCAATTGTAATCCTTAAGGAGGGAATTTGAATTTCCAATGGTAGGACAGCTTCGCATCGATACCCAAGGAGAAAGGTGTACAACCGATTGTAGTGCGTATAGTAGTACGATAAGCCCATAGACATTCTCCAAGCTTCTGACTCCAGTTTCTCTTATTGGTAGAAACAAATTTCTTGATAAGCTTGATGATAGTTTTGTTGAATATTTCAGCCAAACCGTTAGCTGCAAGATTATAGGCCATGGAAGTAACATTGTTGATTTTGTTATCATCACAAACCGAGTAAACTTTTGACTGATGAATTGTGGTCCATTATCATGAATGATTCGTCGAGGAATGCCGAATATGTATATCACATAATGTTTGATGAATTTGATGATGCTGCTAGTCTTGACTACAGATAAAGGTATGGCTTTCGCCCATTTCGAGAAGTAATCGGTTATAGCTAGTATAAACCGATGTCCTTTAGATGATGGTGGATAGATAGGACCAATGACATCCATGCCCCAAGCTTCAAAGGGCCATGATGCGGCAGTCGGATGAAGGAACTCTGACGGTTGATGGATGAAGTCTGCATAGATTTAACAGGCTCGGCATTTTCTTGCATATTCAATGGCATCTGATACCATAGTGGGCCAGTAGTAGCCCATACGTCAGATACGATCTTGTAACTTAGGATCGGACTGATGTGCACCACATACACCATCGTTAGATTCATATAGTATTTGTTTTGCTTCATTTGTCGTAAGACAGCATAAGAGTAGACCATCAAATGTTCGTCGATAGAGGGTCTTAGAAGTATATTTATAATAAAATCGGAGTGATCGCCTAAGAATTGTTGTAGCTTCCTTAGAATCTTCAAGTAAGATGTCATGTACCATAAAGTCAATGAAAGGAGCTCTCCAGTCTTCACTAATGACATTGATTTCAGTTGAATTGCTGAACTCAATATTTGAGTTATTTTCGATGCAAAATAACTCTCTGTTAGTGATGACAATCATCTATTGCCTTTTTACTGGGATTGCTAATACGGCTGCCAGATTAGCCAATGTATTAGTCTCTGTATTACATGCCCGACGTACATGTTCAATAAAAAAGCCCTTAAACGATGTAGCCAGCCTAACTGCGCTTCATGATATGGGACAAGATCCTGGTGTCGAACTTCATAAGTGCCTGTAACCTGATTGACGATCAGTTTAGAGTCTCCATATACTTCAAGATATTCAATATACAATTGTTTAGCCAATTAGAGACCAATGAGCAGAGCGTTGTATTCAGCCATGTTATTAGAATACGACTCGTCTAAAGAATAAGCTCTCTAAATAGCTAATCCTTATGGCGATACGAGGACGATTCCAACTCCAGCGACAATGACACCATTTGGTCCTATTCTGTATGCACCGTCAAAGAATAGACGCTTGGCAAGAATTTTTTCTGAAATCATGTTGGATTCTAAAGTTTCGTCCGAAATCTTATCATAGAGTTTAGACGTCTCCGGAATTGGATGAGCCGCGAGGAAGTCAACTAAGGCTTGACTCGTAACAGACTTTTATGGGACATAGACCATATCATATTGTGCTAACAATATGGCCCATGTAGCAAGTCTGGAATTGAGTGTACTAGACTTCTTCATCAAGACTCGGAGAGGGTTACCTCTGTAGATAACATGAATAGTCTGGCATGTGATATAATATATGGTTTTCTGAACAACAAACATCGAAGTTAGACACTCTTTTTCCTCTAGGCTATATCGATGTTTAGCCCCGATAGATAGCTTGCTTATGACCTTCTTTGTTCTTCTGAGCTAGTAAGGCACCCAATGAATGATCTATTGCTCGAACATACATCAGAAAGGGTATTCTTGGGACTAGAGATACTAGAACTATAGGGTTCATTAAGTACT
Source organism: Iris pallida (assembly GCA_029216955.1). Classification (NCBI taxonomy): domain Eukaryota; kingdom Viridiplantae; phylum Streptophyta; class Magnoliopsida; order Asparagales; family Iridaceae; genus Iris; species Iris pallida. The sequence goes on from JANAVB010029815.1 coordinate 4,480,037, forward strand.
GCTTTATGTCTTCAAATGCTTACTGACATTCTTCAGTCCAAATAAAAGACACACCTTTCTTCATGAGTTGAGTGAATGGTCTACAGCATCCAGAGAGATTTGAGATAAATCTTTTGATGTATGCAAGCCATCCCTGGAATCCTCGTAGCTCTTTTAGGTTACGTGGAGGACATATCTCTTGAATGACTTTGATTTTCTCAGGGTCAATGTGTATACCTTTAGAGGTAATAACGAATCCGAGAAATTTGCCACTAGAGACTCCCAGGAATGACTTGGTGGGATTCACCTTGAGTTGATGTTGGCGCATTAGATCAAAAATAGTTCTCAAGTCTTGGATGTGGTCTTCCTTTAGACGACTTTTGACAGAAATACCATCTACGTAGCATTCAACTATCTTTCGTAAATGATCATGAAAGATGATACTCATAGCCCGCTGATAGTGGCTCCGACGTTCTTAAGACCGAACGACATGACCGTGTAACAGTAAACTCCGAGAGAAGTACAAAAAGTTGTAGGTTTTTTATCTTCTAGATTCATCTTGATTTGATTATATCCTGAGAATCCATCCATAAAAGACATTCATATGAATCCATAAGTATTGTCGATCATGACATCAGTGATCGGAAGAGAAAACTCATCCTTGGGACAAGCATCGTTGAGAGATAAGTTTTTTTCTGACCTTCCCATTTTTTCATAACTGGGACAACATTGGCCACCCAGTCAGGATATTGTTCTTTTCTGACAAAACCACAAGAGATAAGTTTTTTGACTTCAGTTTCATGGCATCCATCATATCAGGTCAGAATCGACATTATTATTGTTTGACTGGCTTTGCATTGGACAATATATTGAGCTTGTGGCTAGCAATCTGAGGATCCAGTCCCGGCATATCCTCATAACTCTAAGCGAAGATGTCAATGTATTCCCGAATAAGCTGAATTAATTCTTGTTTATCAACTTTTGGGAGGCTCTTGCTGATGAAGATAGGACTTGGCAAGCCTTCTTCTCCAACATCAATCTGAATTAATTGATCTTCAGTAAGGGGTTCTCGTTGCTCAAAGCGAAGTTCCCATTGAGTGTCCATCCTTTGTGCCTACGAATCTACTTCAGTAGCTTCAGTAAAGTCATCATCGTCTTCTGAGAATTTAGCAGATACCATATTGGAAGATAGTGTCACCCGATAGCCGGCCTACACTAGCATCAGAATCCCATGAAACAGAATCGAACGAGTTAGATCGCTCCTCTTTATCGAATTCGGAGGCTTCTGGGGTCATAATCGGCTAGGTCAGAATCGGCTAGGTATAACCCAATCCATGCTTCGTTTTTCTGTAATATTGCTATAACTTTCCTTTTGGAGCAGGGATATGAATAGGAGTTCGCCTTCCTCTACTGCTATTGAGACTAGCTTTAAAATTGTAGCCCATCTTTTGAATGATATCTTTTGAGTGTTGTCTATAATGACGTAGTTGAAGTCTCCCGTTATCATCATTTTCTACCTCGCTATTGGGCGTAGTCTTCTACTCTGTTCCTTTACTAAAAAGTATAGGAAATTCATCTTTCTTCCTGGAAGAAACTAAGAAGAAGGAGTCTTGCATTGGTTCGAATAATATTTATTCTTAGAGAGGTTGAACTGCTCCTATTGTAAGTGGTTCAAAGTTATCTAGCATTTCTAAGTAACATCGATTATAATAAAAGATATCAGTATACTGTAAAGGAGATACAACTTTATTGATTTGTACATCATCATTTACAACAGGGTTCTTGGCCTTAGAAGAAGGCTTATTAATTTGATAACCAGAGGAGGAGAAGGAGAAGGAGGAGGCTTGTTATGACGAAGGTCGATAACAAGATGCTCAGAAGAGGTGAGCTTCCTATGTCCCATCTTTCCAACAGGAGGCTATTTGTTATGAGAGAAAAGATGGATAGCCAATGTCTGAGAAGAAGATGGACTAGTAGTACGTCCTTTGACTGGGATTATGAGAACATCATCAGAGGTGTCTCTATGATCTTCCTCACTATCTATCGCCAGTACAACCTTCATGAACTCTTCCTTGTACATCCGAGAATCAGTACAATATGCTTCGATGCCCCTGAAATAATTTAGATCAGCTACTTCCTTTTGGACTTCTCTATTGACGTTCACATATTGGAAGCATTGGTGGAGAGTGGATGGTACAATGTTATGCTCATGCAGAAATGGTCTTCCCAATAAAGCATTATTGGAGCCACGATTATCAATCACATAGAATGTAACCTTTGTACGAAGATTGCCGATTTGAACTTTCAGGTGAATCTTTCCCAGGGGTTCACTTCTTCCAGAATTAAATCCTAAGATTGTCGTAATAGTTGTGGAAAGATTATGTACATGAATCTTTAATGCATCCATAAGAGTCTTTGGCATGATGATGAGTTTAGACCCATGATCGATCAAGATGCGATTAACTTTCATGGTATCGACATATCCCGTGAAGTAGAGGGGTCGGTCATGATGATTATCTTCAAGCAGCATATCATCTTGTGTAAAGGTGATATTGGGCATCAGCTGTATCATGCTATGACAATAAAAGCTGGTCACAGGCTCCTTCTCTGGCTTCTTGAGGAGTGTTAGACAAGTATCAGCTTGAATCAAAGATTCACTCAATGTTTCTCGAGTTTCTTTCGAGAGACGCAGTAGCTCAAAGATTGATAACCTTGCCTTGTATTAGCCAGCTGAGCCAGTATATCAAAGTTATACGGCTTCTCGAGTCCCATAGTTGGATTCTTCTTTAATACTTTATCGAATCGGATATGCTATTTTCCTTTGTCGGTCGCCGTCAGTTTGGGAGGAGTTGGTTCCACTGGAGGCGATAAAACCGATGGAACAATGACAGTAGGAGAAGATGATGCTAGAGGAGCCTCCGGAGCAGGGCTCTCTTGACCTTCTGAATAGTCTCTCAGTTAAAGTCTCCTAGTTCTGGTACCAGTTAAGGCTTCTTCTTCGGATACAGGTTCGAAGGATACCATACTGTAACTCTTTATTCAGATCTTGCTTTTGGAAGGCTTCCTTTGGTAAGATGAAGAGTCTGTCCAGAAACCCAAATTGACACGAGATTGGTTGTGTGAAAGGCATAGAGAAAGAGGTACAAGAGATCCTATTCCATGATTCAGGCCGGAAGCTATTTATAGATCATATCCCATCTTCGTCATGAGTTTGCGGGATTGTTGACTATATAGATGGAAGGCTGGTTGGTAATTGACCTCTAGCTTTGGTAGTGTTTTCTAAAAAGAAGAAAAAGAAGACGAATCTGTCGTCGAGGTGAAGGTAACAGTTAAAGATGGAAGACAGTGTTCATCCAATGAAGTCATGTGACATGACTTGTATTTGACTACTTTTTTGGACTTTGTGGATGACGAAGGTATTTTAAATTCAGCCACCAAATCAGGATGGAACCATATAATCTCTTACTTATCAGTAGACAGAGTAACAAGACCATTAGTTCATGCAGGTGGAAGATTAACAATCTTCAAAGTGGTTCTCGGGATGGAAACGACGTCGTCTTACACAAGTTGAGCAGGAAAATTACCAAACTGTAGAGAGATGATGTTAGCTGTTACAGCCTTTTGTCTTGTTGGAGAGTGATTGCACCAGAATTAACCATCTCCTGGTGTCACCCCCAGTTTTCATAAACAGTGGTATTTTTGTTATTTTATATTTTTGAATATTTTTGAAATTTATTTTATTATTTATGATATTATTTTGGGGTTGAAATTTATTTTATTATTTATGATATTGTTTTGGGGTTATTTGAGTCGGGTTCAAATTTCAACTCAATCCGACTTAAAACGGGGACCCGGGGGGTAGTTTGACTCTAGTGGGACCCACACACTAGTTAGACATATCCCACATGATATTAATTTTAGTCCACATGATATTAATTTTAGTTAGTAGTTAGACTAATTATTTATGGATAGGTTTAGTTTAATTAGAGACTTAAAACTAGACTAAATTGACCTCAACCTTTAACATATTCCTAATTTAAATCAAATAGATTAGTGGAGGGCATTTTGGACATTCAAATAGGGGACACCTCACCCTTTTTGGGCAGCCACCTATGGGGGGGATAAGGAGTGATTCACTCCTTCATTCATTTGTTTTCATCCACTTTCTCTCTCTTGTTCTTCCCCAAATTAATTTAGAGATGAACCTCCATTGATTTCATCTCCAAATTAACCCCTTCTTCCACCAAATCTTCTTTATTTCTCTTCTACACCATGGTTAGAGGGTGCCATCCCAGTTTGGGAGGATTCGGAGCTCGTTCGTGTCCTTTTGGAATCTCTACATGTCGGTGCCGTGTCGGAAGGCTTTTTCTTTGAATTTCTCTCCCGGAAGGAATAATCGCTCCTCTAATCCATCCCTACATGCATATAAAAATATTTTGAACCCAATGGAATGACCTCCATGGTTGTATCTCCATTTGTGTCCATTTTGTGTTCATTTGGAGGTCATACAAGTGTCCTTTGTGTTGTGGTTGTGTCCATGTGGGAAAACCCCAAATTTGGACACACTATGTGTTGTTGTTATGTATGAATAAATTATTACATGTTTAATCTCATATTTTTGTATTGGAGATGTGTTCTATAGTGTCTCATATATATATATATATATTAGTGTAGAGAGTGAGTTTTTGATATATTATGTTATATACTTGTGTTGCTTTTGTCTCAAACTACCTAAATGTGTCATAATTTTTATCCACGTTTTTAGTAGCTAGAGCAACTTAGAAATGCGATAACTTTTAGCTCATAACTCCAATTAACCTCTTGTTTTTTTTAAAAGAAGCGGATCGAAGTTAGCTTTCCAAATATATATTTTAGTAAGCTAAATTCGTTCTAAAACTTTCTGTAGAATTGTTTGAGTGTCAACTGTACGAAAGACGAACGCGTTTCGGTGTTTTCGCGATTCCGAGAGCTTTCGGACACGAAAATGCGATCCGTTTAAAGTTTCGGAAAGCTAACACGAAGAGATACAACATAATTTAATTCTAAAATTTAGTGAAGGTCCAATTGGTACAGTATTAATTTTAAGTAGAAGAGTGACTATACGATATATGCATTTTGTGTAACCTATGAGCCTATGTAGTATGGATATTAAATAAATATAGAGTATGTAATGCATGATATGTTAGATGAATGAAATAATATATATGATATATATTCTTTTTATATTAATGTATATATATGGTTGAATGCAATCATGTAGGAATGCATTTAATATAATGTATATAAGCAATGCATAAATGCATGAATAAAAGAATGATATACAATATATGCATAAAAGTATATAATAAATGCTAGATATGAATGCAAGATATATATGTAATGATAGATATGAATGCATAATATATAAATATTATAATGCAATATATAATGATAACATGTATGGTAATGTAGAGTATATGATGCAAGCATGAATGAATGGAGGAAATACATGTATATAGATAATATAGAATGTAATATATGAATGCAAGCATGCAAGATTATGTAATATATGAAAGGAATGAATGATAATATATAACATGATATGTAAGGTAATGCAAGGTATGAAATATATGATGTGTGCATGTTGTATGTCTCTATGTTAATGTATAAAATGATAAGAATTACAATGTATGCATATGTATAAAACATGTAGGTAATGCATAGATGCATGAATGAAATGAATGTTTGCAATATGTTAATATGTAATACAAGTATCTAATATGCATGAATGTAAGTATAATATAATACAAGTATACATGTATGTATCATGTAATGTAATATACATGATATGTATGTATGCATGTATACAATGTAAGTATGTATGTATACATTTCTATAAACCGAATTAACCTATAACTTTTTACACACATTCATTCATACATCCTTTGACATCATGTATCCCATGTCACATACACCTACCTATCACTAAATTTTAGAACATTAACACATATCCTTTCACACAAGCCAAACACACACATACTCACTTACTCTTTTACCTCTCTTTCTCTCTCTCTCTATATATATATGTATGTGCCTATATATATTGCTTTCCTATATATATCTATGTATATATATCTATGTATATGAATATTTGAATGTGAATAATATATATATATATATATATATATATATATATATATATATATATATATTATATGACTAAGTTTGTGTGCCTTGTTAGCTTATGGTTTAGTTTTGTGCTTGGTTTAGTAAGTGACTTAGGCTATGAGTTAATAGCTATCTTGGATACTTGATTTGTATATACTTAGTTTGTTTAGACCTAGAATTGACTAACTAGACTAGTTGACCATTGTTGACCCAGCCCTAGCTAGTTTGACCACAGTTGACTAGAGTTGACCTAGTTTGACTTTATAGTTGACCAAAGTTGACTTTGACCTAGATTGACTTAGAATCATATAGATTGTATTATAATTTCAATTACCATATGAATTGAACTCTTTATAACCTATGTTGCTGTAACTAGGACTCTGTGACTCCAGTTGGGCATCTTTTTATATCAGCTGTTCAGGGTATCAGGCGAGTACATTCTCTAATTATTTCATATCCTGCTTAGAATTATTTTCCTACTTTAAATTACTTTACTTGATACTGTCATGTTGGTCACACGGATTGGTACTATTTGGATCCCTTCTTGAGATGTTATCCTCAGGGAGCATCGGGTACTTCATGTTCTATGCGTTTTACTTACATGGCGTATCACTATACTTCATTGGTTCATTGATCACTTGTGACATGTACTCTCATGATCACAGAGTCTTCCTTGAATTCTTATCCCATTTATTAGGTCTCCTAGAATCTCCATTTATGGGACATCCATGTATCACCCTTTGGGGGCCTTTGCATGGAATCATAACATAACCTGGCTAGATTCTTGTGTATTGATTGGGGGTACGGGGGAGTAGAAGTGGACATATGAATAATACCCAAGTAGTATCTCATCAGAATCATTCCGTAGTATCTCATCAGAATCATCCTATGCCATTTACATGTCTATATTGTACTCTGACTCACTAGCCACTGTTAGTCTCTATTTATAGTAGATATTTCTATTACAGTTCTCTCTCTGTTTACAAACTGCATTTCTTTCAGTACCTGTATCTTACTTTACTGTTTGATTATATTTTCTAACCTGCTATGAACTGTTGAGATGTATTATGGTCGATCCTGTCCTGACTGGACCTGTTGATAAATTTTACAGATAGCTTGGAGGTTGCCTGCTAGCCTAGAGGAGACACAGTAGAGGTTGTATAGATAGCTAAGGTTTTGCTCATTGTTTATTTTCAGTTGTCTTGAGTTGTATTTATGGAATACTGTATTTGAGCTTCGAGATGTATTTCTGGGTTTGTGTAGCTTAGACACTTAGACTTCTATCTGCTGTATCACTTTTGGATTTCATGTTTTATCTATCTTTCTTTATGCTCTACCTTATATGTGATTGAGTTTACATTCTGCTATGTCACCCCCATTCGGGGAGTATAAACTGCTTATTCTTATACTGTTAGATGCATGAGACCTAGGACAGCGTTCTACCGCCGACACTGCGGTGTAGGCTGGGCGTTGTTACGTTCTCGTACCCTTACTCTAGGGTGCGGGTCGTGACATGTGGATCTTCCCTTTAAGCACGTAGCATGCTCGAATCGGATGTCCGATAAACCTGTGATAAACACAATATTTAGGATGGTCAGTTTCACCTACTTCCTCTGGCCGTTTTGCATCTGGTAGTTGAAGTTTATTGCTCTTGATCAGGCAATCAAAGATGCTTATGACATCATCTTCATCAAAGGAGTATTCTTCTTTCGGATGTGGTGCTCTCTGTGGTGGTGCCGTAGGTGTTTATTGACCTATATTGACGGCTAGAGTTTCTTTGCCTTTGACATTGATAGCCAAAGTCTCCTTACCCTTGTGGTTGTTCTGATGGCCACTGCTATTTGATGTAGCATGTTCATCTCTGTCAAGATTAGGCATCTGAATACCTAATTGTTTAAATTTATCAGCACTTTCTTCTACTGCTTTAGAATTCACTATGAATGAACGCCAATTCTGGAACTGTATCGATCTAGTCCACTTGCTAATTATAGACAACAAGTTTGATTTACAAGTGTCTATAGTCAAAGCATCTGGAGTTCCGAGAGGCATTTTGAGTACCTTACGTCGAAATCGTTTAATAAACCGTTCGGTTGTTTTATTATGTCGCTCTTTAATTTTGATGAGAGCAGACACAGTCATGTCATTTGTTCCCTCATAAAATTTCTCCAAAAATATTTGTTTGAATTCGAAGAAAGGGATTATACAACCATCTAGCAAACTGCAGTACCAGTCGTAAGCTACACCTGCTAAACATCCGACGAACATCCTAGTGAGTAGAGCATCATTTGGCTGTAGTTGATCAGTCAATACCTCAAAGTGATTGAGGTACTAACTTGGAGATGTGCTTCCATCAAACAACATAATAGTAGGGAGTTTATATTTGGGAGGAAATTGAACTTCCTTCCACTCTATAGGATAAGGCTGCTTGATCCTAAGCTTCTGTAAGCCTTCTTTCTGCTTGAAGACTTCAAATTGAGTACATAAAAGTTTTACGGCCTCATTAGTATCTCCCGATGATTATAGAGCAATGGACTAGTTTGATATGTTGGGAGGAGGTACTGCATGACAAGTACCACTCCCAGCACCAGATTGACTTAGAATAGCCTACACTGGTATGAAAGCGGTATGAGGAGACTGTACCCCCAGACCAATGTTGATGGGAGCTGATTTCGTTACAGGTTCTTAGGTCAGAATTAGATTCACAACCAGTGGAACCGTATATTGTGTCATAATCATAGCATGCATGCCTGTCATTATCTCAACCATGCTCTTTAAATTGGCCTCCAAAGTAGCAATTCTCTGCTCTTGACTATTAGAACTAGAAGCATTTTGATCTTCTGTGATGACGTAAGCAGTTATTTCTCTGGCTATCGAAGACGAGCTAATAGAAAAGATAGTCCATTCAGAACTTTCACTATCGGCATCAAAGTCATACAAGGAACTACCCCTAGGATAAGTGATGGGGAGATCCCTTTGACTGAAGCCAATTTGTTTAGAATCAGGAGGATTCCTTTGATCGATTGTTTCTTGGTCGAAAGGAAGATTCTTTTGACCGATTGTGTCTCGGTTGGAAGGAAGATTCCTTTGACCGATTGTGTCTCGGCTTCTTGATATGGTGTGTTGGTATACTCCTTCACCAGACTTATGAATCCGATCTAAGTATTATTGACTAGGATTACGGGATGCATTGCATCTCAGATGCTTTCCACCCACAGTGCTTTAAGACGTCATGTTGACAGAGGCGTACAACAATTCGTCTTCATTTACTATCATTTGTTGAGAGACCTGAGATTAAATCAGACAGTCGAAGACAAACCGTTTAGCTGATTGACAACATCATTTGATAACCACCTCATGGTGATGATTAGAGTGGTGTTCTTGTAACTGTATTACAGATGGATGAGACGGATTTGTGATCTTTCATTTTTGTTCAAGAAGTTTACGGAGATCGGTTATAACAATAGGACGAGAAGAAGTCGGAGGAACATATTTTTTAACGATGTTAGGAATATGATTCCGATTCTTGAGATGTCTTATTCCCTGGGTGTACAAGGAAGTGCTTAGTTGATTAACATATGTAAGAGAGTTCTTGACACTAGAAGTCTGTCTTTGGCACAAGTTAGCCACTGGCGCATGCTGTTTATGTCTTGCTGAAGTTGATACTGGCTGACACCGGTTGAGAGAGGTGCGCAAGTCAGAAAGGTGTGGCACTTATATATCTGTCTGAGGTACTAGCAGTTTGTCTTGCATGGATCTTGAGATGCGCAGGTTTGGAAGATCCTGAATTGCATTCTTAGGAGTAGGCAGAATCCTTTTTATGCTGTGCAACCTGTTTCTGTGCGCTTAGCCTAGCACAACTGGGTGACAGAAAGTTTTGTTTGGACATAATTCACTTTCTTAACAGAGATTTGATTGTTTCTGTCAAGAAGAGTAAGGTTTCTGTATAAAAGTACTTCTGCACTGATTGGCACGAGGGCACAATCAGAGTTGTTTTTCGTCGAGTCAAGAACCGGAAAGAAATGAGAAAAGGCCAAAGGGCGCTTTCCTTTGTTCTGTGATAAAGTAGGAATAGATGTATTCATTGTCAAGTTCATATTTCGAGAAAGGGAGGGAGTAGCTAAAGAGAGTTTCCTATTATTTTGTGGCTGAAATACCACTGGCGCAGGTTGTGCAGGTTAAAGAAATGCCAAAGGGTGTTTTTCTTTGTTCTGTGGCTGAGATGCCATAGGCGTAGGTTACGCAGGTTGAAGAAAGGCCAAAGGACGCTTTTCTTTGTTCTGTTTAGCATTTCCACTGGATATATTCTTCTCAGAATTCAGAACTGGAGAAGAGGAGGAAGTAGCCAAAAGGCATTTCCTTTTGTTCAAAGCCAAAGAGGCAGAGGCGTAGGTTGCGCAGAGGCAGTGGCTGGCGGAGAGACAATAGGTGCAGGTTGTACAGAAGCAGTGGTCGACAGAGAGAAAATAGGCGCAGGTTACGCAGAAGCAGTAGTTGGTACTGCAAAGGACTTGGGAGTCCATACAGTGCGCGTCTTGCTCTTGACAACAACTTAAGTGCGCTTAGTACCCCCAGCACCGATCATTGCTTCGTAAGCGGTTTGGTCGACTTGAACGACCAAAGTCTTCTGTATCTTGCAAATCGATACGGTATCACATTGAGTTGTCACTTTCTCGTCACAGTAGAAAGTCTTCCCCAGCAATGTCGCTATTTTGTTTGTAAAAACAAACGTTTGATTACAAACTAAGAAAAGAGTACAAGAGTACAATTAATTTCTGGGGAAGTACAACTGTAGGAATCTGATCAGAAGACGATCACTTTATCCCTTGGACGATGTGATATTGAAACCACAAGCCTCTGGAGAATGCAACAACACTTTGTCAGTAGATTATGATAATTTGTGATGCTTTAGTATTGATTTGAAACTCTATTTATAGAGTTCTGAAATAATTGTTTTCTGTGTTGTGCGCACTTCAGATTGCAACCCTTCTATCAAGTTGCACGAATGGTTACTTGAACTACTGGGGACGCATGGCATCATTTGAGTGAGATACGTGTGGTTGTAGGCAGTGTAATGGACACATTCTTCGGGATTAGTGGCATGTGCGCCACATCATCGTACTTTTGAACAAAAGTTGATCGGGTGGCACCAACACTCTAGGTGGCCCGAGCACACAACTTAATATTTGGCGCCTTTGACTGGGTCTTCTATGCTATGATGATTAATCCTCGCACTTCTTGATAACTTGTGCAAGCTAGCTGTCAGCATTAATTGCATACTGACAAAATCTCCTCGAGCGCCATATTGCGTAGAATTCGAATGGATTTTCTTTGACTGACGAGCTGTCAGAGCTATCAGTAATAATGGTAGTCGTTACAACTTCTCGAGGATGCTTGTCACGTGGAGCTCGTGCACCCTGGCTTAGGCGCAACATGAGATGGCTTAAATGTAACCTGAGACTGGCGCAACCTTGTGATCTGGCGTCACTTGATGCTGACGCTTTGTTGAGAGGGGCACCCATTGATTTTTAGGCTCCTACAGCTTCATTTTGAAGGCCTCATATTCTTGTGTTAGTCATGAGATTTTGGACTCCTTTACTTTTAAAGTACCTTAAGAAGTTTTCAAACCTCATGAGACGTGACACATGTAGAAACTCTATTGAACTCAGTTTTATCTACAGTATAAAATAAAGCATTGATGGCTTTTGCATCAAGACTAGCTTATTTCTTTTCATCGTCGGTATATTTGTTGAATGGCTTTTCTACTAGAACACCCTCTATCGTAATAGGTAGTGGTTTCTTATATCCATTTATGACAGTCGATCATAAATTGAAATCAAGAGACTTGAGGAAAAAGTTCATATGTGTCTTCTAATATGTGTAGTTTGTGCCATCAACTAGGGATGGCCTATTTGTTGATTGTCCTTCACCATTGCTTGGATATAGGGATGCCATATATCAAGGAGTTTTAATCCGACTAGAGATAAATTGTGCTCTGATACCAATTGTAGGACGAATGGCACCTCTAAGGGGGTGAATAGGGTGTAGCAAAAAATAGTTAACAATGAAAAATTCTAAGCAGGTGAAGCAAATGATTAAACAAACTTAAATGCAAGTAAAGAAGTAAATAGTTGAGGCAAGAAATCAATACGCAGACACAACAGGTTTATACTGATTTTCTTCTGAGAGGACTAGTCTAGTTCACGAAAACTCTTGCTCGCTATAATCTACTATTTTGAATAGAGATTACAACATGTGCTTTACTCCGAAGAACATGCCAACTTCAAATTTTTATCTGAAGCCCACGATCAAACTTTAACAACACCTTTCTGAAAAAAGCTTTTATATGCCAAGCTCTGTACAACTGGAATACTCCTAATCGAAAACCACCGACACTAGAAGGATCAGAGTTGTCTTAGAGATTTGAAGATTAAAGCTTTGTAAATGGAATAGAAAGCTTCAGAATAGATAGAGAAGATGAAGATTGAATGAGTGTATAGAAATAAATATTTTTTCTCTTTTTATAGAAATTTTTGAGACAGAGTTCGGGCAGAACTCGGTAGGCTAATGTTCATAATTTTGAACGTTGGTGATCCAAAAGAATAGAAAAAGCTACTGACCAGGAGTGATTCCAGGTGACCGAGTTCGGGCAGAACTCTGACGAAATTCGGCTACCAGGGATCCTGGTCAACCTGAATTGGTTTTTGGTTTTGGGTCTGAGTTTGGTTTTGGATCTAAGTTTGGTTTGGGTCAGAAAATGGATCAAAGATTGGTTTTTAGGATTGAACTTCTAAAAGCCAGAGATTCTGAATCACAATATAATCTAGAGTCAATAAAAGAAAAATACAGAAAAAATATGAAAAAATTACGGAGATGAAATTTGTGACCTTTGGTTTCTTTTCATATCAAGTTCGGAGTTTTAAGTCAATTATCGAAATCGGTTGACCATGGATTAATGGGCAAACACTGTCATAGAGTGGTTCCTATTTTTCTTTTTTAGCTAAATTGATCAAGTGTCATAGTGTTGTATGTGTGTTTAATGTCAGTTGAGAGAATAGAGGGGCTGTTAATGTTAGTAGTGTTGTTTGTATAGGTGTGTTTCATTTTGAAATGATAGAAGCATGGAAGAAGTTGTACATGTGTCATATATATACTAGAGTTATACATTCATTGTATACATATATGAATATTGGTTATACATATTGTATAGGTAAGTGTCTATCCAAAGCTCCCAAATACTATGGCCTAACACCTTCAACAAGGACTTCTTACCTATTCAGTGGAACAGATTTGGTGGTGTCATTACAAAGATTATTTGATAGTGAGGTTGGAGACTTGGCTTCCTACAGGAAGTTTAGTGAGTGAGGGATTAGAGTGGATCTGTGAGTGAAATATGAAGTAGGTTAAAAGGGATATTCTATATGTTTGACAGCAAGGGGACTGCTTGCAACTACAAGCAGTAGCTTACCTACTACCACAGGAGAGTAGCAGCCATTGCATGCTGCTTGTGAGCAGCAGGTTGTGGCAGATAGGGAGGTTTTTAGGAAGGAAAAGAAACTAATCTTTATGTATATCAGTGAAAAGGGAGAATAAGGGGTTTCTATGTCAATATGTGGTGTATAAGAGAGAGCGGGAACTAGGAGAGTGAACTGTCATTTGACAGTAACCTATATCAGTGATTAGTAGAAGGATGATTATCTTGTAGGTATGCATACATGTGAAGTATATATATATATATATATATATATATATATATATATATATATATATATATATATATATATATATATATATATATATATAATTACATGTGCATGCATAGAATTATGTAATGGGGACTGTCGAATGATTGTGTATTCCTGTATTGAGATAAAAGAAAAGTGTCAATGTAGTATGAAGCTAGGCAGCTAGGCCAAATGGCCACTACAGGCCATTTGGCAACTAGGGGTGAGCTCTTCCATCTGTGCATCATACAGGAATGAGCTAGAGGCAATATGCCCCTATACACATTTTGGGGCTTAGGCCATAAGCTACTTGGCATGTTCGAGCCAGGGAGTTTAAGCAGTAGTGCTTAGACTAGAGGGTCCCTTGGCCCTATGTGTACTGGTCGGAAGGCATTGGCCTTGAATGGCCAATGCAGTGGGTTGTCCTGCATTGCCTTTGTTGGTAGCAGGATGCGTTGCCCTGTATTTAGCAGTAGGGTGAGCGTTCAGTAGGGTGGCAAGCCACTGCTGAGCCACTCAGTGGCAGGTGGCTTGACCACTGATGCACATGAAAGTGAGGCATGGCCCTGGCCTTGGCTGGCCAGACAGTTGGGTGTTGATCCCTTGCAGTAGGCATGGTTAAGGAGCATGTCCTGTTGGACAAGATTGGACAGTGCACTGCACTATTGTGCAGTGTTAGGGGGTAGGGCAGAGCATGTGTTTGAGAATTTAGGGATGGTTAGATAACTATGGATAGATATATACATAGGGTGGTAGTTAGGATGTATATGTGAGTATTCATGTAGGCTATATACATAATGAGTAATTAGTAGGATAGATTGAGGGGTAAGGAAAATAAATGGGAAGGGAGATTTGAGGATTGATACTTAGTATCAGTTCAATTTTGACTAGTGTGCAGGTGTCTCTGTGTAGTAGGTAGATAGTAGAAGAGAGGAAAATGGGAAAGGCAGATAAGGATTAGTAACAACAGCTTAGAGTGTGTGTGGTGTGTCACATGAGTAGATAAGGGATTAGAGTGTAATAGGGTGTTAGTTTGAGCGTTTGGAGATAGGCTATGAACTGTCAGGTGATAGGGAATAGGGGTGAGGAGAAAAGTGTTTAGGTAATGGGAAGAGAGAGGAGTGAATTCAAGAAAGTGTGGAACGCATATGTGTGAGTGAATATATACATATAAGTATAGTGTGACAGTTACATATATATAGTGGGACTAGCTTGACAACAGGAGAATGTGGAGATAGTGTTCACAGTGGAAAATTGATATGGGAATGTATCAATTTAAACTTGAAGTATCTATAGGTTGATCCTTAAATATGGAGGAGGAAGCACGGGACCTTGTTAAGTAATAGGGACAAACGGTTACCAAGGGGGATAATACCTATGAATAGGTCATGAGATTACGTAGAGTTTACTATGTATAGGTAAATGACCAAATGTTAGGATAAATAGGTTTACCTTCATATAATGGTAGCTAATAACATAATAAGGTAATAGGTAATACCTAGTATAGGTAATAGATATGTATATAGATAATGTATCTAAGTAGGTAATAACTTGGAATAGGTTAGATTGACCTAGATTTGACTTGAATTGACCAAGTGACCAGCTTGACCAGATTGCATATCATACACTAGATATCCATGATTAATTCTATTCAACACCAATTAACATACGTATTCATATTTAGGTTTGATTGACTCCACTTCAGGCCTTGATTCACATTTACTACTCAGGCCGACAGGCGGGTACATTCTCTGATAGTTTCTATTTTTTGATATTTTCTATGATATTAGTGTTCTATTTGATTCTGACACGATGGATACACGGATTGGTATTGTATGGATTTATTGTCTTGAGGTATGTAGTTTCATGCCTAATGACTTTCACTGGACTAGTAAATTATTGGACTATGTATCTACCCTGGATTATTGAGATTCGTATCGGGACCTGGATCCATGTGTACTGGTCGGCGGAGAAATACCTAGGAGACGTGTAAACATACCCTTTCTATCCTATGGTCTTACAGGAATAATAGCGGCTACATATAGACGTGTATGGTTTGCCGGATATAACCTCCTAGTCGTTCGCATGCCAACTTGGTATTTTAAAACACTAGTATTAGACGTAGATATACTGAACTTGCTAGTTGTATACCTTGTATGACAAGTTTTCCCTTTTATTACATATCTGCCTGTCTTTACATTTTCACATGTTCTTCCCATACATCTATTGCCCTATATCTACTGTCTCTTCTTTTGTACGTTATCTCTTATAAATTTTTCATCAAGTATTACTTTATTATTTATAGTTTCATAGTACTTGTCAATTAGTTGCACTATTGTCCAACATACTATGAGCAGGGGATATACGAGGGAGGTACCCAGGAGTCTCAGGAGGATCCTGCTCAGTAGAGAGTGTCCTAGTAGTAGCTCAGAGTTTTAGCATTTCGTATTGTATCAGATTGTTCCGAATATGGGTTTGGATTTTTGTTATTATTATTCAGAATATGTATTTATTCCTCTTAGACATCTAGACTCATGTGTGTGATGACTCTTACTATTATTTCAGTTTAATCTTCCTTATCTTATATTCCAATATCGTGCTTTATCTTCCTTTAGCTCTTGTGATTGAGTTATATATTTTACTTGCCATATTATTCGTCTGTGCAGAGATAACAGGTTTATATTTCTCATTGTTAGATGTTAGATACTATAGACGACCTATACAATATTCTATCGCTGATACTGCAGTGTAGTTTGGACGTACCTACGTCCTTATTCCCTTAGACCGGATACGGGTCGTGACACATTTTTATGGTGGCCTATGTAGGTCAAGGTCGCAACTAGTACAATTTCATAGTAGTGCTAGACTTAGAGCGCTGTTACGAGCCTGTAATTAGGATATAGGATTAGGGTATATTAAGAACTACTCAATCATAACTTGGAAAAAAAAAACTAATCTTTTGATTACCATTCTGATAATTCATTACAAATTTCTTCAAAATCAATTGTCCTTCCTTGATAATATCTCATCTTGTGCCATATTGATTTGCCTTGTTGATCTTTCTTTAGGATGTCGGAGACCAGATCGCAACGCACTGAAACTGTTGCAGCGACGAAGAGGTCTACTACTTCACAATCACCTCCTCCAGCTGCGGGAGCTACAGCTCTGGGAGTTGCTCCTACTGTTTCTCCCATCTACGAGGGAGTGTTAGCAGCTTCTGGGGGTGTTCCTCCACCGGTCTAGATGATTGTCCTCGTGCAGCCGGAGCCTCTTCCTCCACCATTACCACCGACTGACACAACACATATTTTTGTGTTGTTCCAGTAGATGATGGAGGCCCAGAAGGCTCAGACTTTGGCGTAATAGCGACAGGCTGACATGTTGTACCAGAGCATCGATAGTGTCCACCAATTGGCACTTGCTATAGTAGAGAAGTTGGCTACTGCTCCGCCTCAGGGCACTTTCGCCCAACAGCAGCAGCAGCAGGCAAGGCCGGGTAATGTCAAAGACTTCAAGAAGATGTTCTCTCGAGAGTTCAAGGGGACAGAGGGGATCCTCTACGCCGATGATTGGCTGGAGGATGTTGAGCGGATCTTGTGTCTAGTACAGATCCTAGAGAGATTGCAGGTGGAGGCGACCGCCAGCCAACTGTTCAATATCGCCCTCACGTGGTATGGTATAGTCACTAGGCTTGAGGTGATAGGGTTGACTTGGGACGCATTCAAAGAGCTTTTCAAGGAGAAGTACTTTTATGACGTGGCCTTGAGTGCCTTGGAGGGCCAGTTTTATGGATTAGTTCAGGAAAGACTGTCAGTAGATGAGTATGCTGCTGAATTTTCCCGGTTGAACCGGTTTACGAAAAGCATGGTCCAGGAGCCAGGAGAGCGGGCCAGGAAGTTCAGAAGGGGCCAAAACAAGATCAGATCGCATACTTCAAGGCGTCATACGGCTACCTTCGAGGGCATTCTGATGGATGTCCAGATTGCTGAGAAGGACTTGGGCCTCAAGCCCAAAAGGGGCAGTGAAGCCATGGGTGATGGTACTAGTACGAGATCGACTAAACATCCCCATGTTCATAAGGTGTACCATCAGCGAGCTGAAGGTCCGGTCCAACAGTAGAAACAGGTAGACCAAAATTTTCTTTGCAACTATTATAAGAAACCTGGTCATTCGTAGAATGTCTTCTGGAAGAGATTGAAAGCATGTTTGTTCTGTAGGTCAACTGTGCACCAGATGAGGGATTGCCCTACTGCACCCCTATTTAGTAGAGCGCAAGGCCAAAAAGATAGAGTTAGGCCACCTGTGGTAGAGCATCATGCCCAGCACCACTAGAGGAAGATTCTCCAACGGGGTAGTGCTTTTGCATTGACAGTCGAGGGGGCCGATGCTACAATGATGGGTTAGCAGGTTTGCCTTTTTGTTCTTGTTTATTTTACAATTATCTAAATTTTAAGGACAAAATTTTCTAGGGGAAAGATTATCACTAACATATTTCTAGAACAAGGATATTTTTGTTATTTTACAATTATCTAATTTCTGTGCATATATTTTTATTTTATTTAATATAATGGTTGTATTTATTAGTAGACTAGCCTATTCATTATATGGTGGACCCTATTTTATTTGACTTGACCAATGGACTTGATTAATTAGAATAGCCATTACTAGACAAGTTAGTTAGTTAGTTATTATATTAGTTACACATTATTAAGGGTTTTAGTCATAACAAAAGGGGAAGGACCTTTAAGTCATCTTATCCATTCCTACAACCCAACACGAACCCTAATCAAACTCTATATGAACCCCTTCATGACAAACACTTAGTTCTTTTATTTCATTCCAAACTAGAAGATAAACCCTAGGACACCATTCCAAATTCCACTCTTTTTATTCCAAGGAGGCTAGAGGCTTGACATTGCTAAGGAAGCTCTTAAGGAAGGAAGATTGGTGTGGAGCTTGCTAGAGGGAGGTGTCCATCTACTTCCTTGTGTCCCCTTTGTGCATATTAAAAATCCATCTCCTAATAGGTAAAATACATGACATTTTTCTTAGTTTAAGACTCTATTTTCATGCGTGGCACTTCTAGGAATACACCCATGGACTAGGGGCACCAATAGGGAGAAGAGCAAGGCTCTAACTTTTATTTTGTTAGAGTTTATTTGGGTTTTTTGTGTCATCCTTGGAGAAATCCGAGGAGAGCCCACCAAGTGTTTGTCAAAATGTCTAGTAGACCATTTTAGTTTCATTTTTTAGTTTTATACTCATGGTTAGTATAGTTGTTTATTAGAATAGGCATGTGTGATTCTAGCATTTATATATATATATATATATATATATATATATATATATATATATATATATATATATATATATATATATATGCATGGGTATGTATATATGTGTATTTCATATCGACATATTGTTCACTGTTTTAGAAACTATCATAGAGTGGTTCATGTTTTTCTTTTTAGTAAAATTGACCAAGTGTCATAGTGTTCTATGTGTGTTTAGTGTCAGTTGAGAGATTACAGGGGCTATTAATGTCAGTAGTGTTGTTTGTATGGGTGTGTTTCATTTTGAAATGACAGAAGCATGGAAGAAGTTGTATGTGGGTTATACACACACACACACACACACTTATATATTCATTGTATACATATATGAATATGGGTTATACAAATTGTATAGGTAATTGTCTATCCAAAGCTCCCTAACAGTATGGCCTAACACCTTCAACAAAGACTTCTTACCTGTTCAGTGGAACACATCTATTTCTATGAACCTGGTGGTGTCATTACAATGATTATTTGATATTGAGGTAGGAGACTTGGCTTCCTACAGGAAGGTTAGTGAGTGAGGGATTAGAGTGGACCTGTAAGTGAAATGTGAAGTAGTTTAAGAAGGAGATTCTATAGGTTAGACTGTAAGGGGGCTGCTTGCAATTGTAAGCAGTAGCTTGCCTACTTTCACAGGAGAGCAACAGCCAAAGCATGCTGCTTGTGAGCAGCAGGTTGTGGCAGGCAAGAAGGTTTTTAAGAAGGAAAAGAAACTGACCTTTATGTGTATCAGTGAAAGGGAGAATAAGGGGTTCCTATGTCAATGTATGGTGCATAAGAGAGGAAAATAGGAGAGTGAACTGTCATTTGATAGCGCAACATGATAAGAGAAGCATGAGTGAAGAGAGGAATTGGAGGCTCCACTCTATCGACTAGACATGCCGCCACAGCCACCACTGCGCTGTCTACCTTGGCTGACCGCATAGGTCTTTCTGGGCCTCCTGGATTATTGACTCTGGTCTCCTCACTTTGCTCGCCTCATGTTCACTGTTGCAGAAGACACTGAAGATGTTGACTGTCTATCAACCTCTGGGTCTCACAGAAGAAAGATGAGTATCTCTCTCTTAATTATATATATATATATATATATATATTTTATATATATATATATATATATATATATATATATATATATATATATATATATATATATATATATATATATATATCCTGAGTTGTAGGTAAATATAATTGTATGTGAGTACATAGGATTAGGTAATTGGGACTGTCGAGTGATTGTGTATACTTGTATTGAGAGATAAGAGAAGTGTATGTGTAGTGTGGAGCTTGGCACCTAGGCCAAATGGCCACTGCAGGCCATTTGGCAGCTAGGGGTGAGCTCTTCCATCTATGCATGACACCGAAATAAGCTAGAAGCAGTGTGCACCTGTGCACATTTTGGGACTTAGGTTATAAGGTTCTTGGCCTATTCGAGCCAGGGAGTTTAATTAGTAGTGCTTAGACTATAGGGTCCCTTGGCCCTATGTGTACTGGTCAGGAGACATTGGCTTTGAATGGCCAATGCGTTAGACTGCCCTACATTGCCTTGGCAGGCAGCAGGATGCCTTATCCTATATTTGGCAGCAGGGTGATCGTTCAGTGGGGTTGCAAGCCACTGCTGAGCCCCTCAGTGGCAGGTGGCTTGGCCACTGATGCACGGGAGAGTGAGGCATGGCCCTGGCCTTGGCAGACCAGGCAGCTGGGTGTTGATCCCTTACAGTAGGTAGGGTTAAGGAGCAAGTCCTGTTGGACCAGATTGGACAGTGCACTACACTATTGTGTTGTATTAGGGGTAGGAGAGAGTATGTGTTTGAGAGTTTAGGGAAAGTTGTGAGTGTGTGATCTTGGGATGGTAGAACACATACACACACACACACACACACTCACATATATATATATATATATATATATATATATATATATATATATATATATATATATATATATATATATATATATATATATATATATAACCAGTTAGATAGTTAGATAACTAAGGATACATAGATAGGGTGGTAGTTAGGATATATATGTGAGTGTTCATATAGGCTATATGCATAAGGAGTAATTAGTAGGATAGATTGAGGGGTAAGGACTGTAAATATGAAGGAAGATTTGAGGACTGATACTTAGTATCAGTTGAGTTTTGACTAGTGTGTAGGTGTGTCTGTACAGTGGGCAGACAGTAGAAGAGAGGAAAATGGGAAAGGCAGATGAGGGCTTGGTAATAGCAGCCTAGAGTGTGTGTGGTGTGTCACATGAGAAGATAAGGGGTTAGAGTGTAATAGGGTGTAAGTGTAAGTGTTTGGAGAGAGGCTATGAACTGTCAGGTGACATGGAATAGAGGGTGAGGATAAAAGTGGTTAGGTAATGGGAAGAGAGAGGAGTGAATGCAAGAAAGTGTGAAATGCATGTGTGAGTGAATATATACATATATGTATAGTGTGAGAGTTACATATATAAATTGGGACTAGCTTAACAACAGGAGAATATGGATACAGTGTTCACAGTGACAAATTGATATGGGAATGTATCAATTTGAACTTGAAGTATCTATAGGTTGATCCTTACATGTGGAAGAGGAAGCAAGGGACCTGTGTTAAGTAATGGGGGTAAAAGGGTTACCAAGGTGGGTAATACCTATGAATAGGTCATGAGATTAGGTAGAGTTTACCATGTATAGGTAAATGACCAAATGTTAGGATAAATAGGTTTACCTACATATATGGTAGGTAATAACATAATAAGGTAATAGGTAATACCTAGTATAGGCAATAGATATGTACATATATAATGTATCTTAGTAAGTGATAACTTGGAATAGGTTATATTGACCTAGATTTGACTTGAATTGACCAAGTGACCAGCTGACCTAAAGGTCAACCCTTGTGTCGAATTGACCTAGTTTAACCCAGGAAGCCTTGTTTGGCCTAGTTTTGACTTAGAATCAACTTAGATTGCATATCATACACTAGATATCCATGATTAATTCTATTAAACACCAATTAACATATGTATTCATATTTAGGTTTGAGTGACTCTACTTCAGGCCTCGATTCACATTTACTACTTAGGACGACATACGAGTACATTCTCTGATAGTTTTTATTTCTTGATATTTCCTATTATGCATATTTATATTAGTAATTTATTTGATTCTGACACGATGGATGCACAAATTGGTATTGTATGGATTTATTGTTTTGAGGTATGTAGTTTCATGCCTAATGACTTTTACTGGACTAATGAATTTATGGACTAATATATCTACTCTGGATTATTATGATTCATGTTGGGACCTGGATCCATGTGTACTGGTCGGGCGAAAAAATACCTAGGAGACGTGTGAACATACCCTTTCTATTCTATGGTCTTACTGAAATAATAGAGGCCACACTTGGACGTGTATTGTTTGCCGGATATTACCTCCTAGCCATTCGCATGTCAACTTGGTATTTCAAAATACTGGTGTTAGACACAAATATTCTAAACTTGCTAGTTGTATACCTTGTATGACAGATTTTCCTCTTTATTACATATTTTCCTTTCTTTACATTTTCATATTTTTTCCCGTACACCTATTGCCCTATATCTACTGTCTCTTCTTTTATACCTTGTCTCTTATAAATTGTTCATCAAGTATTACATTATTATTTACAGTTTCATAGTACTTGTCAATTAATTGGAACTACTATTTGGGTTATACTTCGCTCCAATCCTGACTGGATATATTTTTTAGATGGCTTAGAGGTATGTTGTCCTACGTACTATAAGTAGGGGATATACGAAGGAGGTTACCAGGAGTCTCAGGATGATCCTACTCAGTAGAGAGTGCCCTAGTAGTAGCTTAGAGTTTTAGCATTTCGTATTGTATCAGATTATTCCGAATGTGGGTTTAGATTTTTTTTATTATTATTCAGGATATGTATTTATTCGTCTTAGACATCTAGACTCATGTGTGTGATGACTCTTATTATTATTTTAGTTTAATCTTCCTTATCTTGTATTCCAATATCGTGCTTTATATTCTTTTAGATCTTTTGATTGAGTTATATATTTTACATGTCATATTATTCCTCCGTACGGAGATGAAAGGTTTATTTCATATTATTAGATGTTAGATATTAGATATTATAGACGACCTATACAGCATTCTACCATCGATACTGTGGTGTAGACTGGACGTACCCACATCCTCGTGCCCCTAAACAGGGTGCGAGTGGTGACTAAAATCAAGAAAACGATTGATTCGACCCAAAAAATTTCATAGGAAAGAAATCGGATTCGGAATCAAAGAGTAATTCACCGATTCAAGTTCTATTCTCGCAAGCTCACACCAAATTCCTTACTACAACTAATTATTCCTCCTTCGACAGAATAAACAAGTCAAGCTGGACCCCTATGAAAAAAACGATCGATGGATTCTACATTCATCACCAGCGGATCGATTGAATAGCTCATGGGACATGAAAGTCGAACTCACCAACTCAAGTAGTCCAATCGAATTTGATTTGAACAAGCTTCAAGAAATCTTCACAGAGGATCGCTTCCTAGCTACTTGATCAAATGAACTGGTCACCGTAGAGATCCACAGATCAAATGGAAAAGATCGAACAACACAGAGGAATGGGGATGAAATAATTACTACTGCTCGTCACCGATTGTTAGCGACCGCCGCCGAGGAAGAAGGAATAGCCAAGCGTTACCGCCTTCACTGTGGTATAAGAGCTCGAATACTGATCCATCATCTAGAAGCAAAGTCAGGCTTCGTCGACTCGTTCATAGATGCTCGGACACTGCATCGCCATGGCCATGAGGCTACAAAGCTCCGATTATCGAAAGAAGAAGAAGATGATGGGCAGTGATGAATTTGACAGGGCTCCGCTGTTTGGTGAGAATGGTAAAAAAGAGGAGGGAAAAGCTGTATTTATAGACGTAGAGGGGGTCACCGGCCGTTATGGATGAACGACAGTGATTGGCCAAAACTAAGGCGGTGGAAAGCGACGACTAGGATCGATAAGCTATGTCGGTAGGAAAAAGAGCCTGGGAGATTCTAGAAAGATACGTCGGTTGCATTTTTGCGTCACGTCACTTGGGTGCTGCTCGTCGTCGACCATGAGCTGAGGAAGAAGAAAGAAAGATTGAATTGAAATATCAGATCTGAAGGAATGAAGGAAAAGGGATCTTCTCATTTATTGGGTCGAGGAAAGGGTTAGCGGGTTGGGTTGGAAAGGAAGACCCGACTCGCAGCCGACTTGGACCTAGGCTAAGTTAATTAGCCATTGTTCAATAGTGGTTAAAGAATTAGCTCTTACGATTTCAAATGAGCTGGCTAAAGCAATTCGCATTCAAGTTGATTTAGGCTAGTTCTTGAGTTGGCAGATTGATGGCTAGGTTAATTGTCTAGCCAAAAATAGGATTAGAGACAACTACTAGTAGGTCGGCTAAGCAAAGCCTGGCCTAAAACAAAATATTAATAACTAGATGATTTCAGATAATAATATATGAATAGATAAATAATCATAACATTCTTAGTGGATAGATATAGAATATGATAAATAGATAACTATAGGAATATAGAAGAAATAACCAAATTTGATTCTTAGAAAAGTGGGGTTACACTTCACCCAATATGATAGCTCAGGTAGTTGAGGTAGTTAGGCATATCAGAGAGTATCTCAGGATCATCAGCAGTATTAGTTATATTAGCATCGATGACCTCTTGAGTTCTCTACCTGTGACCACATATTTCTTTAGATTTGCCTAGCCATAGAGTTATCAGATTTGGGGTACGAGGAAAGCTTAGTCCTAGATATATTGGTCCGTTCGATATTCTCGAACGAGTTGGAAATGTCTCATATCATCTTGCCCTTCCACCATCGCTTTGCGAGGTACATGACTTATTTTATGTATCTTAGTTGTGCAAGTATGTTCTAGATCAGAGCCACATCCTAGGTCATTCTGAGCTGCTTATTGGTACTGACCTATCATATAAAGAGTACAAATATGTTTCTATTTTGGACCAGAGGGGAAAGTTGCTCAAGAACCAAACTATCTACCTAATCTGTGTCGCTTTGGGACACCACTCGTCGGGTTAGTCAACGTAGGAGTGCGAGGATGATATCCAAGCTCGATACCTATATATGTTCGTCTCAGGATGTGTACTTATTCATATACTTCGTATCTTATCCTTGTAATGTGTCTTTTAGACTTTTTTGTGCTTGTGTAGATTACAAGATATTTTTAGTTTTCATTTTGCTATTTTAAACATGTAATTCCTTATTTTTTGAGTTTATATTTAGTTTGTGATATCATGTTCTCCTGGATTTTTTTAGCATGTTGAGTACCTTATTAAGATTCCAAGGACAAAAATTTTCTAAGGAGAGGAGAGGAGAGTTGTGAGACTTGTCTTACCATATATGAATATGTGAGTATTTATCATATATTATATTTTCTTGGTTTTTGTGATTTTGATGTCGTAATCAAAAGATGATGGATTTTTGTAAGATGAGTCTGTGACTATTGATATCACGCCATGATGTCACTGCTGGATTTGGGTACTGATAGTTATACTGGTTTCGGAGATTTCCTAGTTTCTTGTGTATCAAGGATCGTATGAGTAGTGTTGTACAATACTCATGTTTTCGAAAAAAAATCATTTATTAACTTACGTAACTTAATATTTCCTATGTTTATTGAGAATCGTATTTACCCCAGACATCTTAAGACTTGTAGAGTACCTACTGTCATTGCTATAGACCTATAATGTAACCTATACGTAGAACGGATGACCATTAATTTTTTAAAATGGGAATTTTCTAGTCATACTGGTATATTGTCTGTATATTGTGGTACACTGTCAGACTGCGGATGACTCAGTCAATCAGGCTATCATATTGTTCAAGGGACACTCAATTTGTTTTTAGAAGGCTGAGATCTTTAGTTGGGGGCATGGATTGTTAACTTGGCTTGACCTAAGGCTAAGGATCTTCCTCCCTCTCTATATAACTCTATATTTTTCTTTCTCTCATTCTCTTTTCTTTCCCTCTCCATTCTCTTTATTTTCTTCTCCATTTTCTGCCTTGAGGTTGGGCTTGGAGCCTAATTTTGAGACCTAGGGTGTGATTTCTGAATCCTCCTTGGTGTTAGAGTAGAAGAGTAGGCTTAGACTCTTGACCTAGCAAAGTATACCTTGCCATCCATGACTAAATTTGGGTTTTCTCTTGCCATTTATTTTTCATAATTTTCTCTTACCATTTGTTTTTCACATGTATTGAATGCTTAGTTTTATGCAAAACATGTTCATTGAGAATGTTTTCGCCATGATTCATGACCATGTAAGTGATTTTGGCTTTGGCATTAACCTAGGTTTGGTTTTCTAGGATTGATTTGTAAACTATAGTGTAAACTAGGTACGGAGTGATACATAGGGTTTTTACTAGTAAACCTAGTATTAATTGCAATATGAGACCCACCTGTAGCATTAGATCTTGTTATATTTGGAATGAGACGAATCAGGACTTGGATTTGAACCCAAAATCCTATTTTTCATACTGAATCTAAGCCTTTTCAGTATCCAAGTTATACTGCCGCTATACCTCCGGTACACTAGCAATGCTATTAGTATGATTTCAAAAATTGTTGTTTTAGATTTGGCTTTATTAGTATACTATCGCTACACCAAAATTGGGTTTTTTCGTAGTCGAAAACTTGTTATGCCTTACCAGTATACCGCTTGTACAATACCGCCACCGGTACACCGTCAGTATACCGCTCTGATACCCAGAATATTGGCTTTCATAGTTCTTCTAATTTTGTCGTTTAGTTTCCTTTGCATTTATTGTTCAAGCATGATAACAGTATTGATTGATCATGGCAGTACCCGTATATGGTGCACGAGGATATCCCTATTACATATTGTATATCGTCACGTACCAAAGCATATCACTTTCTGTATTGCTATGAACCGTCTGAACTATGTAGGTATCCTTTGAAATATGTCACTACTGCATGGAGTTAGACTAATTTTGGCACTATAATGTTCATAATTTGCCGATTATATCGAGACATCGATATCATGTCTTGGGATAACCTGCATGTCATGTATTGTACCATACTGTACCGTAATGTATGTCATGTACTGTATTGTTAACGTAATGTATGTATGTCATATCCTGTTATGCCGGCTATATTTATGGATTTGGAGGTCTCCGTCATAAGGGGCACACTTCTAGCTCACAACCGTGTAATACAATAATGTAATGATTATCTATGAGCTTAGTAGCAGGTGATGCCTATTGTACTGATATCAATTCGCCTGTATAGATTGGACAAATTATAGCGCTTGTTTTCGTTGGAACCTTAATTGCATGTGATAGTAATCAGGATTATAAAAACCCTAGTAAGTTAATGATATCAATATGTATTTCATGATTGGCCGAGATTGATGGATGGTTTATAATACTGATTATGTTATTGTTCCTGTACCCATATACTGATCATAATTATTGCTCATTTACCAGTATTAGATTAAATAATTTTATAATTTTATTATTATTTTGTTTATTTTCCTACTGCCATTTTACTTCTGTAATTATTTTTCATACTTATGTCCTTATTTTCTTGCATTTGGGTTTATCGTTCACTATATGGCTTTTTTATGGTACTTGTTATCTGAAATTGACCCCACTGGTTTTGTATGACCATATCAAAAGCGGTGTCTGAGGATCTTTTATACCTTTCGTTTGATAGTGAGCACCAGGAGGACCACCAGAAGAGAATCGGCGTAGTTTTTTTTTTCCATCACCTACCGTACCTTATGTGTATTCTTTTTAGGTGTTTGGCCACCGAGTGAGTGTCAGCTCGTATTTTGGGTCTTATACATGCCTATGGGCTATATGATTATATATTCTAGACTGCTGTTAGAGTTGATCATGTATGATTGTTTACTCTTGCAAGTTCTCTATTTTGTATTATTAGCTTCAAGATCACTATATATCTATAGTTTGGGACACTTTACTATTTTACATCTAATGATCATACATCTTGTACTTTACTTATTTACTTGTGATTGAGACACCTAGAATTACTTGACCTAGTATTGACTAATGGTATAAGCCCCCTAAAAATTATAAGATTTATTTTTTAATTATATTTAGATTATTTATAAATGGATATTATTCCCACTATTATTTTTTATCATTAAATACACTTTACCATAGCTTTAATTTTAGAAGCACAACAAATGACAATTTCTCGAAACAACTTTCATATGATTTGATCTCGACAAGTCCATCTTCATTTAGACATATCATGTCCCACTCAAACATGTTTCCATGTGCTCTATTTTTATTGAACAACTTTCAGGCCAAAAAGGCCATTTCCAACATCCATCGTAATATTGTTGATCTTTCCAATTTAATTTTGGGACTCAACATCGATCCAAAACTTTCAACACATTACAAGATTTTGACCTATTTTGAGCCTACTACACACATGTCAATAGTGTCCCACTCAATTGAGTTTTCATGTGCTACTTATTTTTAAGTGGCACACAAGACCCATTTAATAAACTTTCGGAGCCTATTTCGACTTGTCACGATCCGCACCGGCTTTTCGGATACGAGATATGTCCAAGCCATCCTACGTCGCAGAGTCGGCGGTAGAACGCTATCAAGCCCACAAGAAATAATTGTTCAAAATAAACTTTATTGCTCATTCACATTTCTAGATTTATTACAATATTATATTTGAAAGAAAATACAATATCTCACGAAATAGTAAAGTCAGCTAGTTCCACTATCTAGGTTGACTTCAACATACCCATGCCTTCCCCAGTGCTAAGTGTGATCGCGGCTAACCTAAAAAATGTTGGTTTCTAGTTAGGAATGGAATGAGTACAATCTCACAACAAAATAAATAAATGACAAAATCTATAAATCTGTAATAATACTGAGATACATGATAAAGAATAAGCAGAAAATTATGGCAGGAATCATGCGAGTAAAAGCAGGGAGACATGGTACACAAGGCAAGCAATGAAAAGAAACTGTAATGCAACAAGACTATATCTAACAAGTGATTTGAAATACACTTTCGATATATAAACGGCTAAGGGGTAAATCCGGCACCCTGCACGTGTCGTGTGCAGCTGCTATCAGACAAGAATAGACATTTTGGAGATATTTCTGGGTATGTTTACATGCCTACTAATAAACTTTCCCGCCCGACCAGTACTCATGGATCCCAAACAGGTCACGAACACGAAAATATATTGGTCACGAACAACATGCAAGAATCCATAACTACTATCTCGTGTGACAAGCGTGTCAAGAATCAACATGATATCAATGTAAAACAATATTAAATACAAGAAGTATAGAGATAATCAAATACAAAAACTATCAGAGATGTACTCGCCTGAGGTCCTGTGCTGGTGAAACTGATATTACTATACCACTCAAAGAGCCACAATCGGTCAACACATGCAGAAGTCTCCGGATGTTGAAATAAACATTACCAAAATTTTCAAAATAGTCAAATTAGCTTGAATTGTCTGTCCTTAAGTCCAATTCTGGTCACAGGGGCAAAACGGTAATTTTAGGTCAAAACCGTGTCCGCCGTTGGACCCGCTTTGTACCAAAAAGCGTTCCAGAGTCAACGGTTTCTAAAGTCGTCAAACTATATGTCAACAGGTTCAATTTTTCGATACGAACCCAATCGTATGTCCAAAGTTGAATTTTGGCGGGCCGTGCACAAAATCGCCCGTTGAATCGGACCGTGGCGCCCGTAAAAGGGCGGTCCAATCAACTGTATCAGAATTGGACCAAACTTGGCATAGAGGACCATAAAAATGATACGGTCCTATTGGCGTAAGTTTGTCTCGATTTGACGAGCGTGCACAAAATAATTGGGGAATTTCCACAGAGGCCGATACGGTGAATTTTGACGGATACGCATCAAATTCGTCGCACACATACAACCAATTTGATTTCTGTCAAAACCTACACGTCCACAAAGCCGATACGTACCTTTTGATGCTTTCGGTTCGCGACCACGTCGCCCGGATTGGTGGGACGTATATCGTATCGAAGAATTTTATTATTTTTAAAACAGGTTTTTTATGAACTTTGGGATCCGATTTCTCGGCGCGTAG
>JANAVB010029815.1:4512874-4520374 GCA_029216955.1 Iris pallida
GCACAACTTCGCGAGGACATTACTCCGTCCACGTTCGACCGTTTTGAATGCCGTAAATCCTGGTATGATCCTGATATAACCCTCTTTAGTCCCTATTAATTAATTTAGATTATAGTGATCCGAAACTCGAGAAAATTCGAGTTGAAGTTGTCGAAAAACCTGTCGAAACAGGACACGTTTAACAGTTCAATCACCCACATTTACGGATCGTTTCCGATTGAACCAGTACCACATTAGAAATTCTATTTGAACACACTTTTAGTTGACATATAGGGCTTCCCAACCCTTTTTGTGGATTTGGAAATCATCGACCACGTGTCGAGAAATCCGATCCCGATGTTCACCGAAAATCTGTTTTGAAAATCACAAAATCTCATCTACACGACGTACGTCCCGCCAATCCGGGTGACATGGTCGCGAACCGAAAGCATCGAAAGCTGCGTAACAGTTTCGTGGTCGTGTGGGCTTTGACGGAATTCAAATTGATTGCGTGTGCGCGACGAATTTGATGCGTATCCGTCGAAATTCACCGTATCGTGCACTTTGCAAATTTCTCAATTACATTGTGCACGCTCGTCAGATCGAGACGAAACTTGCGCCAATAGGACGGTATCATTTTTTTGGTCCTGCATGCCAAGTTTGGTCCAATTCTGAGATAGTTAAATTCGACATCGTTTTGCGGGCCCCACGGTCCCACACAACGGACAATTTTGTGCACGGCCCACCGGAATCCAACTCTGGACATACGGTCGGGTTCGTATCAAAAAACTGGATCCGTAGACATGTAGTTTGACGACTTTAGAGACTGTTGACTCTGGCACACTTTTCGGTGCAAAGCGGGTCCAACGGCGGACATCGTTTTTGCCCGAAATTACCGTTTTACCCCTGTGTCCAGAATTAGACTTAAGGACAGGCAATCCTAGCAAATTTGACTATTCTGAGATCATTGGTATTGTCTATTTCAGCTTCCGGGGACTGTTGTATGGGTTTTGACTATTGTAGCATACTGAGTGGCTCAGATTATCGGTTTCACCAACACAGGACCACAGGCGAGTACAGTTTATTGTCTGCATTTTGATATTGATTTTTTCTATATTTTATTGATTGGCCATTGGTTATGTGATTATTTTCTATTAAAATTGTTGAGTCGGGAATGAGAAGTACCAACGATGTGTGATCTGACCTTAGACAGTGTAGACAGTGTAGACAGTGATTCATTATTTCTTGTAGACAGTGTAGACATTAATCTATTTATTTCTTGTAGACAGTGTAGACAGTGATTTATTTATTGCAAAGTAGACAGTGTAGACCATGATTATTACTACATTTAAATTGTGTAGATCGTGATTATTATTTTGTAGACAGTGTTTCTTTATTGCAATATTTTCTGTAGACAGTGTAACTTAGACAGTGTAGACAGTGTAACTTAGACAGTGTAGACAGTGTAACTTTAGACAGTGTAGACAGTATCGCATAATTGTCCCGAGACCGATCACATATCAAAGGTACTTCTAGCAGTTGGGGAAAGTCTGTTGTGTCTATTTATTTACTATTGGTTTTCTGTATTTCCTGTTTATTTTCAAAACTCATAAGTGATGTCTAACCTTTGTTTTATAGTCATCTTTTTTATTTGAAATTGCATTCAGTGAATTGTGCTCGTTCCATTCCTGACTGGAAACCATATTTTTCAGGTTAGCCGTGGATTCACTTAGCTTGGGGGGTTCGGGTGTACTTGCAGACAAAGCCTAGAGACTAGTTAGATAGTCAAGTTATAGTCATTCAATATTTGTACAAGTTTATATTTTTCTACAAATGTAAAACTTGTGATCTTTGTAAATTAAATTAATGTTGTGATTGAGTATTATTTGTGATTTTGATCTTCATGGCCGTGACAGCGTTCTACCGCCGACACTGTGGCGTAGGCTGGCTTGGACACGTCTTGTATCCGTTAAAAAAACGAATGGGGTCGTGACATATATACATACGAATACACATATAAATATATAAGCCATATTTACCGGATAATATAAACAAGGATTAACTAATATTTTTTATTAAATCCTAAATACTAAAATTTGTAAATAACAACTCTGGGTGTACACACAAAATACTGTGTCTGTCTATTACGAATATATTTACACTCAAATATATATAGCCCAAATATCCCCAAAAGTCGACTAAGATATTTTTAAAGAAATTATTTGACATACATCAAAATCACATATTATTTAAAATATTAAAGATATATATATAATATATGTATAACCAACTTTTATAAAATTGCTACTATGTCACTAAAACAAATACCCCTTAAAATATATACATACAGACGTCTTTTATCACACTGCATCACTACATGGGCTTGGGCTTGGTACGGGTCCAGTCCGTGCTGGTTTGGTACAACCGGGTCTCCTAAACGTCAAATAATATTAATAATGCATAATTAAACTATTTATAATGGTCATGTCACAACTTAGCCTGGTTTTCCAAGTTAGGACATCACTATGGCTCTACCTTCCATGGCATGGCTAATACACTAGTCAAGGCACGTCACTGCACTATCCGTTCCATGATTTCTAGTTGCCTTGTACTCCAATTCCTAACCATGACTAAAATTGTCTACCGTAATAATTAACTAATTATTTATTTATAAAATCAAAAAATTACCATTTAAATAATAATAACATATTTTAAAATTTCCGAGAAGGGGAGCTACAAATATACCCACCTTAAAAATAATTTCGTCCTCGAAATTCTAATTCGTAATTATTCTTAAAATTTAAAGTCTACCATTACCTTAATCTCCTCAATTTAATTCTACAAAATATTTTATAACCTTTTTTAGCCATTTTATAACTCCGAATACTTGAGGACTTCTACCCACCTTTGGTCACACTACTCCATCCAATCTCATGTCGCTAAAACTTTATAATCTTCCAACTATTTGCTAAAATTTCTACCAATAGATATCTACTGCATATGGCATATATAATCCTCCCCTATCTATCTAACAACCCAAAATTTAACAAGCAACAAATTTATACAAGTAGCTAAGAATTATTAATAAATTCTAATAAGCATGACCATTTATTGCCCTGAAATAGGAAGGACGGGAAGATAAGGAAGAGTAATCGAGAGCAATTATGAAGTTTCAGAGCGGTAGAGCGTATCCAATGATACAGATAGAAAGAATATTTATGAACCATTGAATTATCTGCTAGATAGCCTACTCTAGTCCAGTCACTTGCTACGTCGAAGAATCCTTGTTTCTTAGAGGGGCTTGCAATCCATGCAATATAGAAATTCTGCTCTCGAAGTTAGTCTAAGCAAAGTTCCATAATAGAACGGAATTTGAAAAATCAAGATTGTGATCTTTTCCGTGGTTATTTAAACCCACGAGCAAGGAATATAAATGCAATGCAAGATCGTATCGCGACTTCCAGGTGGGTGGAATAAGATTACGAATGACTTCACATTCTAAGAGGTGGAGACTACATAATAGGTATAGGGACCTATTTCAAGTAGTTTGGTTTTATAGTCCAAATTTGGTGGTATGCATGGATGGGTTTACTGGGTCTTAATGAGTTCCCTATCTGGACATCAATCGTTGGTTGGATGAACCTTGGAACTCAATTTAGATTGACTGGACAAGATTCCAATGATAAAACTATTTCTACTAGTTAGGGTAACCTAGAATAGGTTTCAACCCAAGTGGTTGAGCTAGTTGCTAGTCAGGTTGGTTAGCTAGGTCCCTAAAGCCCAAAAATGCGCCTTCAGTGACTTTTGTGTTTAAGTAGCACATGAGACCTCAATTATGTGGCACACTAGTGGAATGTGCGTAGTGGGCTTCGAGTAGATCACCACCATATATTGGGTCGGATGAATTGAGTCGAGGTTGAGTCTCTAATGGAAGTCGGGAAGTATACCGGTATAATGGTAAGGGTTATAGCTACTCTTTTTGACCTGAAAGTCGTACTACAAAAATAGATTACAAGGGGACGGGTTTGAGTGGGACATGATATACCTAAATGAAGGTGGACTCGTCTAGATCTTGTATATAAAATTTGTTGGAAGGTAACAGCTGGTCTCGTGCTCTGAACATAAATGACACGGTCGGGGACACAAAATGATCTAAACGGAAAGTGGGAGTCCATGGGGCACTAATTATCATCCTAATGAAAATTATTCTACTCAATCGGTAATCCTCGTATATCCTGAAATTTTAGAAGGCTTACAGTCTACCCACCTTAGAAGCTAGGCTATAATTTTAGGAATAATAATGTTAGAAGAATTTCGAAGTCCGGATATTGTACATCGACTCTTGTTAATAAAGAATAAGGCACGGCGTAATATGGTAGATATAAGTCAAGTCAAGGATCATTATTCAATAAATCAAAAAAAAGTGTGTACAATGACACGTGGTCGATAAAATAGAATGGTATACTCGTCCATAGTACACAAGAGTTATCGACGGGATAACCAACTCTAAGGCACATCATATGAAGAGATTTCTAACAACTGAGTCATGCATTTCTATTTGTGTCGAGGCTGCCAGACCATTGTCACAAGGGTTCTAGTGGTATGGGCTGTAGGTGGTCATGTATTGCTATTGATAACTGGTCGATCATAATATGACTGGGTATTTAAGCTATGGTATTGGCTAAGCTAGTGATTGTGGTATTCCAATACTGGTTAGGTCTGAATAATAAAATTTACATAACTAGGGTAATATTTGTTGAAAACAAATCTCGGGATGGGTATCTACTATAGTCATGGTTAATGATTGTCCTTACCTTTGCCTATTCATCTTATGTCTAAGCTGTGGGCTTTGGTCGAAGAAAGGTTGGATTAAGGCTTAAGGGTTGCTAGCTAAGGCAAGCTTCAAGCAAATAATTGAAGACTCGCAACAATCGGTTTCTTGAAAATAAATAGTCTCCTAGGTTGACATTTGATCAAGGAAAAGATCCTAATCATTCTCGGACACCAATGACTAGAAGATCATGATAGTAGGTTTAGGGTCGAAGGGAGGACGAGTAACTCAAGGCAAGGTTCCTGTCACAGGACTGGCCGATGGTAGCTACACTTGCATATACAACTATCATAGTCATAGGGGATACTCTGTATCTATCTATCAATTACGAGATTTCATCTTTCCAATCAGTAAAAGACAAAAACAATAAAGAGTTCAAGAGACGTCACTGAATCTAATTACATGATTCAAAGGCGAATGTATAATTCAAGAGGAATTGTCAAAGCAGTCGCGGATGAGATCCTAGAGACATCTATATCTCAATCCATGTAGGTTAATCTGAGAAAGAGCGAACCGAGTGCGCTAAGGTTGATCAGACCGTAGTACATCAATTCTGATTAGACAATATGTTAGCAGGCGTCCCCAATAAACATATGTCTTGAATCAAGCTCGATAAAAGAGTAAGTTTGCAAAACTAGGTTGTAATAGCAGCATTGGTCAAGATAGTCAAAAATACAAGTACGCAAAATTTTTTGAAAAGAGGCACAAGTAGGTCGAGTTTTGAGAGAATCAAAACCTTACCTGGTGTTATTGCTTATACAGTCATCCCCTATCTACCTATCCATAAGTCCTTGGTCGACTAATGGGTTATGGAACCCTAAATTCTATATTCCAGGTAAACCTAGTAATGTCAGTCAATTTTCTCATCAATAGATCACAAGGACCACGGAATGCTGGGTTGGAAGACATGCCATTCGACTTACAGAATTTTTACTAGTGTTGGCTATGGATCCTAGGGAACATACAGGGCATTTTTTTTATCGTTTATAGTATTCTAAACTTGTAATCACGTTTGAAGTCATTTTACCAAGAATTTTGTCCCGCCCATATACTCTGGCTGTGGTAAATGCTTGGTTTCGTGGTTCAGATGTGATATGCTATCAGATATTCTACCTTATATTGACACAAGGTCTAAAGAGGTCAGCAAAGATATAGTTTTAGCAATATTCCATAAACTATGATTCTTCGAAATGATTTCAATTTCGTGGGTTGTGCATTGCCAGTGCGCTGCTGGCTGCAGTGAACCCACACTCTCCGCTCTCAGATAATTGGCGACAGTGCGCTACTGTCTAGTCATCGCAGTCGTTAAATTATTCCAACTATATTCCTAAGAACATTAAGAAGCTGCTAAAGGTTCAAACTAATTGACTATGATAGAAGGCGTAAACATCTAACTATAAGCCTCAATCCTTAAAGTAAAAGATTGATCGGGAAGGAAACAATTGGAGACAAAAGAAGTAAGGACATCATAATATTTATTTCATGTGCATTTCAAATGGCTGAGAGAAAACTTTGAATCAAATCTAACTCGAGATTCGTATATGAATGGCAGAATCAAAAATTATAAACTATTTTTTTACAGCAAAATAGGATTTTAAATAGACAATTCTAACTTATGATACAAGATTTATATATAAATAGAGCAAAGAAAAAATTGAACAGTTTATCAAGATTAAAGCCTTAATTCTAGGAAAGCCTAACTTACCAGGTGAATAGTATATCCACATTGGATCATACAGTGATATCAAAAGTAATAATGTATTTATAGAGATCTGACAAGCTATCTAAATTTAATAATTCTAAATTGCGTGGCCTATCTGACAGCCTTAACTACCCAGCGGTCAATTTGAACAAGGGACTCCTAGTCCTAGTCATTCTCTTAAATCAATTTAACCTAAGTTGTGAATGACATTTTCTAATCGCAGGCTCGCAATGGTACGACTAACTTAAGTACCATCACGAGTTCGTATATTTTATAAAATCTGACCTGCATGGGCTACCACAAAAACTTGTCACGATCCGTACCCACTTTTCGGATACGAGACGTGTCCAATCCAGCCTACACCGCAGAGTCGGCGGTAGAATGCTGTCAAGCCCGTAAGAAATAATTGTTCAAAATAAACTTTATTGCTCATTCATATTTCTAGATTTATTACAACATTTATATTTGAAAGAAAATACAATGTCTCACGAAATAGTAAAGTCAGCTAGTTCCACTATCTAGGTTGACCTCAGCATACCCATGCCTTCCCCAGTGCTAATAGTGATCGCGGCTAACCTAAAAAATGTTGGTTTCTAGTCAGGAATGGAACGAGTACAATCTCACAACAGAATCAATAAATGATGAAATCCATAAATCTGTAATAATACTGAGATACATGATAAGGAATAAGCAGGAAATCAAGGCAGGAATCATTTGAGTAAAAGCAGGGAGACATGGTACAGAAGGCAAGCAATGACAAGAAACGGTAATGCAACAAGACTATATCTAGCAAGTGATTTGAAATACATCGACATGTAAACGGCTAATGGGTAAATCCGGCACCCTGTACGTGTCGTGTGCAGCTGCTATCAGACAAGAATAGATATTTTGGAAATATTTTTGGGTATGTTTACATATCTACTAATGTATTTCCCCGTCCGACCAGTACTCATGGATCCCAAACAGGTCACGAACACGAAAATATATT
>JANAVB010029815.1:4525374-4540374 GCA_029216955.1 Iris pallida
TGTAGGCAGACCACGTTCTCAACTGATGAAGAAGAATAGGGCGTAAAACAACCCCTATGTACTACCAGCGTAAAGCAGTGGACTAGGCGTAAAATAGCCCTGTCATAGATTTCCCGCGTAAAGTGGTTATTAAATAACCTTGAGCGTA
Organism: Iris pallida; assembly: GCA_029216955.1. Taxonomy (NCBI): domain Eukaryota; kingdom Viridiplantae; phylum Streptophyta; class Magnoliopsida; order Asparagales; family Iridaceae; genus Iris; species Iris pallida. The sequence goes on from JANAVB010029815.1 coordinate 4,525,523, forward strand.
AAGTAGCCCAAATAGACTTTACGCACACGTCGACTTTCGAGCGTAAAAACTTATATAGTCTCCGTGCGTAAAAGAAGCCATTCTGTGAGCGTAAAAGTAGCTCAGTCCACATACTAAACAACAACTTAGGTCTCTGTGTGAAACAAATCCCTTTGAATTCTGTGGTATATGCCATCATTAAATCTTTATGTCAGACTTTGCATTAAATGCAAGACTTGACAGCTTTGTCCAGCGTAAAAGTGGATAGCCTGCTCAGGCGTAAAACCATTGGCTTGACCCGAGCGCAAAAGTGGTTAGCTTGCTTAGGCATAAAATCATTAGCCTCTCCTTAGCGTAAAATAGATCATTTTGAGTAGAATGACCCATCTCTTTGACTCACTTTATGAAGCACATTTTACGCTCCTCCAAAACCCCCTTCAAAGTTTTCGAATGTCTTTAAAATTTGAAACACTTTGAACAGAAGCGTAAAAACTCTGGATTTGACCAGTCAGCGGGATACGCAACAATCATCCGCGTAAAAGCGGGGATATCCAACAGTCGGCATAAAATCTGGAATTTGAACCGATTTGAAAAACTCCCTATAAATAGGGTTCTTCGGGGAGAGAGAGGATTTTACTTTGTTTCCTTGCTCTTGAATCCCTTTGCCTTCTCCTTCTTCAAAACCTTACTCTGGTCTGATGGCTCCTAAGAAATCATCCACCGCCGGTAGCAAGGGAAAGAAACCCGCCATTGATTCGTCCTCGGCTGATCATGTGAAAACCCCCGCTCGGTCGTCAACACGACACCGACAGCCTAACCCAGCCGTAGCTCCACCTATGATGGGTAAAAACCCTATTCTTCGACTGGAAAAACTCGTCGAGGGGGAAGAAGAAGATAACTTGAATCTTCAGTTTTTTACGCCCACGTCATATGTGTTAGCGTAAAAACTGGAATAACAACATACGCCCACGTTGCACGTATTAGCGTAAAAGATAAAAATACGCCCACGTTATACGTGTCAGCGTAAAATATGAATTTCTGCTCACAATTAATGCTAGCATAAAGTTGAAATACGCTCATGCCAGCATAAAATTTTCAAATACGCCCACATCTAGTGTGCTAGCGTAAATCTCCAAAATAAAAAAGACTTTGCATAAAAACAAAAGACTTTTTGCATTTAATTTGTAATATTCAGATCAATTTATCTGCATAAATGTTATCAAATTAGATTTTCTTTCTTACTTGATTTCTTTTCGTTTTTGTAGTAGACTTGCAAATTCATCCTCTTGTAGAAGTCTTTGGCTCGTTAATTGGCATGGTGGGCTCGAACTATCTGGAAAATCTGTCTCACGTAGCATTTCCTCAGTCAAACCCCGACTACCCTATAGAGAGGGCACAATTGATAGCAGCTCAAGGAGATAGGATGTTGCTATCCATGATGAATGGCGATTTATTGACTTCACTAGATGCACAACAACTTACAAAATCGGCCTTCTTATTTGGGGATGCAATTGATTGTAAGTCCCAGACACACCCCAAGAAGGAGTCTTGGGTATTCAAATTTGAAGACGGAGCCATGTATCTCCCGGATATGGACAGGGATTATCCTTTGTCAGCATTCTTTCATGCTACCCACCATCGACAAATGCTGTGGAATCTGACTCCTAACAGTTATTGAAGACCAGGTAGAATTATTTTCAAAAGGGAACGTGCTAATAACATGGGGTATTTTGTTAGTGTTCCAAATGGTGGTGTTACTTCTATTTTTGGCCTCATGCCAGGAGCTAATCCCACTGAAGACTCGGGTTTAATTCAACCAGTACAAACTTCGATGTTCGTCAACAAATTTATGAGGGCTGCTGTATTATATCCTCAGACAAACCCCAGGCTGCCGGGATGGTTGACTCCATTCAACCAAAATTGGATCCAGATAAGTATTTGGATGATGAACAACTTTGAAGCAGAGCTGAAAGACATTGGTTTATATGAGGCGATAGCTTCCACCAGTCAGGGTATTCTTTCGAACGAAAACCTATTTCTGGCCTTGATGGAGATATACATGAGTTCGACTGGAACTTTTGCCACCCCGAAAGGAGAAATGGGCCTTGCTCTTCATGAGATGCAGTTTATCTCGAAGCTGCCAACGGGGGATGCACCATATGAAGAATACGTTCCTTCCAACAGGGAACTTGCTGAAATCAGAGAAGTTAACCCTCAGTTGATCGAGGTCTACGAAGAATTGATGTGTCACTACATGGTTTGTACCACAATGCATGAAAGTACATCTCATTTGGCGTACATCAACAAGTGGACGACTTATCTCTTCTTCCATAAGAATAAGATATCCAAGGAAGACAAAGAAAGGTTTCAGAAAAACAAAGCTCCGGTAATCAACATAGATTCGACAATCCCTTCTAACAAAATTAGGGATATGATGATTGCCTACAAATTCCCTAATAAATATATGTCTACAAAGACTGGGGAATTCCCTGCCGGAACTGAAGCCTTGAGCTTCCTTAGATATGTAGTCAGAAAATCTCTAGGAGAGCTTTGCTGGCAGGCTTTCTTTCTTTATGGCTGAGAAGATAGGTTATGCCGGGTATTGGTACTGTTGACAGAATCCATCGTAGCGTACTATGGCCAGCAGTACGTTTGGTTTTTAAAGTCAAAATTAATCTGCTATCAGCCATGGTGTGTCGGATAAATGCAGGTTTAAGGACCTTCGGTGAGGAGTTAATCAACAATGCTCCTCATCGGAATGTTTTTCCCAGGGTAGAAATGCCCTACACTTATCTGATAGGCTGGCTGTTGCATCACAACTGCATATTGTTGCCACCAGGCCCGGGTGATGATGTGGAGGTCTTCCTCCAAAAATTCAGCAGAGCTACATGGACCGCTACGACTGTGACGGATACCCGGGCAGTTCTGAATTATTCTTATGGTTGGAATTCCTTTTGTACTCGGCCACAAATTCCAGCAGATTGCTTTGGCATTCAGTTTGAAGATGAAATTGAAGGAAGAGCTGTATTTCCATCATCGGTTTTCAGATGGCTTCAGTGCATCAGACCTTCTCACCTGATGTACAGAAATAAAGATAATTGTGCGTTTGAACCGTATTTGCCCAGTAGGTTCGCTCGCCAATTTGGATATGACCAACTTCATGTTGGTAACCCCTCTACTAATTTTCGTCATTATGGAAATTACTTGACAATGCTAGGGGTTGGAGATATTTCAATACTGCTCGTACTGGTGCTAAGTTTATAGTTTCAACTGCCACCAGTACTACAGAGTTACGTATACTTCATACGTATGCTCATTTTTATGCTTCGATTCGTTCTTTCAACCACGGCTACAATATGAGAGGTAGTCTGAGGTGGCCTAAAGAAGGAGATATTGAGGAGCAGGTCAGGGTACCAGCAGACATCCCTGATGATACTGGCATTCCAGATCCATATCTGGAAGTTATCCCTACAGGAGTTGGGAAACCAGCTGCAGAGCCTATCATCATTGGCAAAGGCGGAAAAAGAAAACAAAGTGCGGTCGTCATTCCAGAGAGAACTCCAGAAAAGAAGAAGAAGTCTACCACAAAAGGACCTTCCAAACCAAGAGCCCATACTCTAGAAGATGATACTTTGATTATAGAGGATCATCATGTCGGTTCTTCTTCAGTTCATCCAGGAGAAGGATCTTCAACCCATCCACCAATAGTTGGATCAGGAGCTGTAACACTTTTGTCTCCTGGACGTCTTAGCACCTCACTCCATTTATATTTGCCAACCAAGGCACAAGTTACAGAGGGTGCTACTACTGTATCCACTGCTGATCAAGACCGTATCCCATCAGACGAACCGGCTCTTGACTTCGAGGATGATGACTGGAATGGTGATTATGATTCATATCTTGAAAAAAAATGCACATATTCCAAGTATTATACAAAACCTATACGGAATTATATATCATGATTTTGTATACTAACTTATTTTATTCGTTTTGCAGATGTCATAATTACACCAAAGCCTATGGCTCCTCCTCCTCAAGAAGAAGATATTTATGAGGAAAATGAGGAATCTGCTGATGAAACTTCTTCTTCTAAAGAAGAGGATGCTGATGAGGAGGGAGCACAACAACCCGAGGTGGAGCATCAAGAAGCACATCGTGAAATATCCTCTCTTGCTGAGGACCAACACCAAAAAGAGGCTGCAACAGACCTCACTGTAGGTGATGATGAAGCTGCTGGAGGAGAACCAGTCTTGAATAAAGAATCAGCTATAGAAAATTTTACTACAACTGAAGCAGTGGAAAATCCTGCGGAGCCGACAGTTGAAGAAGGTGCTGAAACCAGGGAAGTAATAGCATCTTCTACTGTAGCTGCTGATTCAATATCAGTTTCTGATAAGCCAATACCGGAACCTAAACCAGCTCCCACAATTGTCACCACATCCACCAATATCTCTGTCGCCAGAACTCCAGAAAAGGCTGGAGTAACAGATATTGAAGACATTGCTCCTGAAGTTCTTGGGAACCAAATAACAGCAGTGACAATAACAGCTCTACCTCCGTCTATTGTTACAACAATGGTAGCTATAGGTGTTGGAGATACAATCCCTAAAGCTCCTAGGGATAACTTGGCTATAGCAATAGTAACAGCAACAACTTTGTCTCATCCTGCTGTCGTGCCAACCACATCTGCTTCCGATCTCCAAAAAAGAGATTTATTAGATATTGCCGCCACACCAAGCTCCAACGTAGAAATGAATCTCCTGGTTGAGATTCATACTGAAATTTTTTATAAAACTCTGGCAACTCTGATAAAGATGGTCCTGAATAAGGGTCTCAGTTATGAGATTTTGAAGACGGCAATGGCTCTGACTATCAAGAATGTTGCCATGTTCAATAATGTTGAGAGAGCTGCAACATTAAAGAAAATTGTGGAGGACCTTGAGCAGCCGATTGGAGAATATCTCAGGCTATCAAATGAGACTGTTGAAAGCCTCATTCAGGAGGAGTATGATGCCTTAACGGCTGATTATCTTGCTCGAGAGACTACATATATTGCAGCTCTCCATGAACACAGTCTGAAGGTTGCCAAAGAGAAAGCCATTTTGGCTGGCATAAAACCTGTACTGCATGGTCACAGAGTGGCTTATAATGCTTTAAACGTAGATATTCAGAACAAGAATGATAAAATCCACGAAGTCGAGGCAGAGCTGGCTCGCTTGAAGGCTGAAAGGGAAAAGATGATCGATGCTCGAAATTTGCACCTCACCTAAAGCTCAATTTTAGAAGAACAAGCTTTTGGGGCTGAATCGACTATCAGAACCCTTGATGAAGCCAAGGATAATCTGATAATCACCTTCGTTGAACTTTCTTGTATTTGTACCCCTGAAGCTCGACGTGCTGAGGCTACCAAGAAGGTTATGAGTTCTCGTGGCAAGCGGCTAGAAGAACTAAAGAAGTTGCTTCAAGATGTTTCTGCTCCACCTTAAGAGAGCATTCTGTCATCTTTTATCTTATTCATTTTGTAGTGTTTCCACCAGAAATGAATAAAATATTTGTTTTGTGATCCTATCGTTTATTTGGAATTTAAACAATAGGTATGAGATAGAAAATACTTATCAGAGGTAATATGGATGTGACAAGTCTTTTAAACTCAACATATTATATCTATCCAGAGGTAATATGGACATGATAGATAATGAAATCTCATTTTCTGTTTTAGAGTATAATACTATCAGAGGTAATATGGACATGACAGTATGTAAGAACTCAACGAAAAGTAGATTAATATCTATGCAGAGGTCAAATGGACATGATAGATAGGAAATACAGGCAAATTTAATATTTATTCAGAGGTTATAAGAACGTGATAAATAATAAATTCAACTTTCTATACCAACTGATAAGATAAGATGAAAGATAAAAATTTCTCTCCAAAGAAATGAGTAATCAGCTTAACCAAACTTTGGTAGCTGGGGATTAAGAAGACAGATGTCATTAGAGTATAGGTCAAATATCGATAAAAGAAAAAGGTCAATTCAATTCCATAAATGAATGAATCCTAATGGAAAGTTGAAGATACACGCTCAAATTCATCATATGAGGAACGAGATATATTCGATTCGATGAATTGGATTTCTTCTGAATCTGATGGTTGTGAAAAACTAGAGAAAAATTCTTCTTGTATATCGTCATTAATCATATGGGACGGATCATATCCCAATCCATGACGAGTCTTCTGGTAAAACGGATCACCACATAACGGGAGCCGTCTACCTTTGCCCTGATTGAGACCTTACATAGTCTTCAAATCATATCCTATATTCTAAATGATCTTGATAGATTGTTGACTATATTTGTCAATTCGGATTCTTCCTTTATCTTTATCTTTCAGATCCTCTATCTGAGCAATAGGGATATTTCTAGCCAAGCCAAACACAATTTGGCGCTTGTTTTTCTTATCAGACGGAACCACGAAATAAGATTCTTCGTGACGTTTATAAGTTACACAAGCTTGCGATTGAGCAACTACAGGAAGAAGATAAGGAGAAGATGTTAAGAACTTTTGAGCATAAGGTCCAACATCAACCTAAAGAGGAAAGGAATTTTCCTTGTAGTTAATGTATAGAGTTTCTTCTGGCTCTATGTCGTCTTTATATTGATGACTTTGATTATCAGAAGATAAAGTTGTTCTTTCAATAAACTTGACAGCCATATACTCGAAAAGGAAATCTTCATTGATATCAAAAAGTACAGAATGATCGATATTTACATCATTTATAATTTGATTGCCATGCGCCGTATTAATCATTAATGGATCATTATCCGTCTTCTGCATAGATTTACCAAGATTGACAATCAATGGTGGTTCTGGATCACTCGTACAAGAAGTACACCCTTTGACCTTAATCATAAAAGGTTGAACTTGGCTCTTAGGAATATTTAATGATTCCTCAGACGAAGCTTGAGTTCTTCCTTTAACCTTGATTATCAAAGGCTGATCATTGACAGATTGGGATTGGATTCGTCCCTTGACTATGATCTTCAAAGGTTGTTCTTCAGGCGGATCTTCATTAATAGACTGATCTTCAGTAAATGATTGATCCTCAGCTATGTCTGATATCTCTTTCACATGTTCTTGTTTATAAAGCCTTGAATCAGAAAAATAGGCTTCGACACCCTTGAAGGGATTGACATCAGCAAATTCAGTCTTTACAACTCCTTGTTAATCCACATACTTGAAGCATTGGTGGAGAGTTGAAGGCACAATGTTGTGTTTATGAATCCACGGTCTTCCAAGAAGAATATTGTAGGATACGTCTGAGTTAATAACATAGAAGGTTACCATAGTTCATAGATCGCCAATCTGAATCTTCAGACGAATCTTCCCAAGTGGTTTACTCTTGCCCGAGTTGAAACCAACTATTGTAGTACTAGTGTAAGTCAGCTCACTAGTAGGAATCCTCAGGGGTCTTAGCATACTCTGAAGAATTATGCTAATTGAAGACCCAGGATCAATGTAGATCCTGTCAATTTCAGTGGATCCAATATACCCAGTGTAGCACAGAGGCCTGTCATGTTTGTTATGCTTCAACAGCATATCTTCTTGTGTAAAGGTGATGTTGGGAATTGCTTCCATCACACTATGACATTGCAGACACGATACTGGAGTATCATCAGGACTCTTGAGTTGAGCCAAGCATGAATCTACCTGAAGTAGAGCTTCACTCAAAGTCTCACTGCTTTCTCTAGAAAGACGAAGCAGCTCAAATATGGATAGTCTAGCCGGAGTATTGTCTAATTGAGCTAGAATATCAAATTTGTAGAGTTTCATTACCACCCCCTGACTGGAAGCAGACTTCAATGGAACATCAAAGCGTACTGCTTTCTGTTTCCCCTTTTCAACGACAGAGAGTTTAGTAGAAACAAGAGAAGGTTGAGCTGGTAGTGTTTCCACTATATCTTCTGCTTCTTTAGAAGATCCTTCATAATCTTTGTGGTACTCCTTCTCGGATCTTGTACCAGCAAAAGTTTCTTCTTCAGACTCAGGAGAAGGAAGTACCATATTACAGGATTTAATCTTTCTTCTCTTAGCCTTCTTCTTGTAAGGATTATTGTGAGGAACTTCAGAACCCAATCCAACAGTAGATTTTTGATTTTGAATCTGTAAAAGAAGTCGTATTCCTTTATTATAATTCAAACCTTCTGCCTTCTGAAAGTCATAGCCCATCTTTTTTATGAGAAGGACAGATTGTTGACTGTATAGATGAATGGACAGCGGACTTTTAACCGGTGGTTCCACAGAAGAAGTAGAGATCTCTATAACTACATGAGAGTGAGGAATAGATGTCTCTGTAACCACAAGAGAAGAAGGATTCGGGATACGAGGAAAAATTCCTGTAGGAGCTTTTTCATAAGCAGCAAAGACTTGTTGTGCCCGGTATAAAGGAACACTATTCATAGCTAACCACTGCTGATGAGTATGCTTGAGCTTGGTAGGAGGAGCTAGACTTGGAGGACATATATTCAATCCCTTCAGTCTATTTTCCAAAGGAGTGCCATCCCATAAATGATCTGAATCGTCAGGATCTGGAATAACATGAGAAATCATGTTACAGGTTTTGACTTTCTTGCCTTTCTTGAATTTTGAAGTTTTACCTTCATTTTCCAATTCAGGTACTAAGTCAGGATGTACCCACATAATTTTACCATTTTTTAAAGTAAGAGGCAGCAATCCTTTATTTTCTTCTCTAGGAGGCGGGATATTCACAATCTTCATCGTCACCTTCGAAATTGGGATGATTCCGTCTGGTACTTGCTGTGGAGGAAAATCTCCGAATTAAAGAGAAACCATATTGGTTGTAACCGTATGGTCATCATTGGTTAGGGCGATAGCACCACCATTTATCAGCTCTTGGATTTTCTTCTTCAATACATAGCAAGCACTGGTAGGATGATTAATGTATCTATGATAGATACAATATTTGGGGTTGTCAGTCAGATTCACCTCATTAGGCCTCTTTGGCTCCGGAATCTGAAGTTTGCCACTCTTTACCAGACATTGAAATATCCCTGGGATATCACTCTCATCAAAAGAGTATTCTTCCTTTGGCCTGGAAGACTCCTGACTATTCAGTGTCATTTTATTCTTGGAAAGATTAACCATGAGGGTATCTTTTTCTTTCACATTACGATTACCGGGGTTATTACCAGGATTATTTTTCTTTTCTCTAACATCTGAGGCGAAAATCATCCCATGTTCACGAGCCAACCTACCATTGGTCTCGGCAGAAACTGCTGCTATGATGAACGAAGCCCAATCTATGAATTGGGAACTTGTAAAGACAGTAATAGATGGTCGCAGATTCAACTTGCATGTATCAATGAGTGCTGAATCTGGCATACCAGGAGGCATCTTTAGAGTAGCCTGTCCGAAGCGTTCGATGAACGTCCGAGTATCTTCTTTCTCCTTTTGTTTGATTTCTATTAAAGAGGACATGTTCATGTTCATACCTCCTTCATAGAAACGGGAGAGAAATATTGCCTTAAATTCGTCGAAAGACGAAATACAATTGTCGGGTAAACTTCGATACCAGTCATAAGCTGAACCCGACAAGCAACCAATGAACACTTGAGTGAGAAGAGCATCATTTTTCTGCAGATGTACAGTCATAATATCAAAATAATTGATATATTGACTAGGAGAAGCCCTCCCATCAAACAATACCATAGATTGTGGTTTGAATTTTGGTGGAAAGGATACATCATTCCAATGAGGAGGATAAGGTTGCTTAATCCCTAACCTCTGGAGTTGATCCTTGTGCCTCAAGACTTCAAACTGTGCTTTGAGTTCTTGTACTACTTGAATGGCCTCACTAGTTTGCAGAAGCACATTTGATTGAATAGTTGTCGGATGTACCATAATCCCCACCGGAGAAGGTACATCTTCTGGAATAATAGGATCTGGAGATGCAGAATTTTGATTAACAGCAGGCTCCTGAATATTCAAAGGTATATCAGCCTCTTGACTATCTTGAGTTTGTGCTGCTACTGGTACTGGTGTTATTACTGTCGGCTGAGCAGTCTGCTGATTCAATATTATCTGATGCATGTTTTGCACCATGTTAAGCATGTATTTCAGTGATTGCTCAACGGCAGTGAGACGCTGTTCTGTGTTAGCAGATGAGGTCTCAAGTTCATCTCCAACAGCGTAGGATTCAACCTCTCTTGAAGATATAGAAGGATCAGTATAGAAGTATGAATCGACACTGTTAGTCTCGGACTCAAAAGATTGAGTACCCCTATCTTCTGAATCAGAAGTCTGCAATTGTCTTTGTCTTCTTGATCGAGTATTCTGATATACTCCTTCAAAGGAATCAAGAAGTCTGTTGAACTGTTGTTGACCTGGAGTTTGAGACGTATTTTGTCTTGGACGTCGTCCTCTATTAGTATGAGATGCCATGTTGACTGACACATATGACAACTCATGTTCTTGGTCTTCAATTTGTTGTTGAGGCACATTAAAACTTAATCGATCAAACACTGACCGTTTTGAACCTGAACAACAATAGTTGATTACAACCTGGTGATAATCACAATGATGCTTCTCTTGAGAAAATGTCACCGGAGATTGTCTATTCTTACGCTTTTGCGTTAGCAATTCACGTAAGTCAGAAGAAGTAGAGGGAATAGTCTTCTTTATTATATTTAGGGTAGAAAAATGTTTAGTCCCTTGTGTATAAAAAAGATTACTGGCTGCATTCGCAGAACCAAATTGTACATTTCTACGCATTTGGAGTTGTGTGCGTAAATCTTGAAATTTTTTAGCACGAAGGACTCCATTTTCATTGCGTATAATTTGTAAATTTGGTACTTTGCGTAAAAGCAGTATAAGAAGGTTGTTGGTGTAGAACTGAAGTCTTACCAACAATATTTTTACGCTGTACATATTTAGGTACATTCACATTAGATGTAAAAACATCGTTGTGGATTTTATCTACACTGTCAAAGACAGGAGACTTACCTTTACGCGTAGAGTGTAAAAATTGGTTATCTACCACGTCACAGACGGGAGATTTTGCTTTACGCGAGGAGCGTAATTTATTTGAGCCTACCACGTCACAGAAGGGAGACTGATTCTTACACTCAGAAGCACAATCGTTAGAGTCTGCCCCATTACAAATGGGAGACTCATTCTTATGTACTGAGCATAAAATTTGGTTTTTACCCACTGAGCGTAAAACTTGGTTCTTACGCAGTGGGCATGAAATCTGATTATCTTCACCGTTACAAAAGGGAGATAAATTGTCACACTTTGAGTTCAACTCTGAATTAAGGACTGCCTCATTACGAACGGGAGTCCCTACGACAAGAGTGGAAAGAATTCCTTTGCCACCGGCAAGCAACAGAGAGATCAGAAGCTATTTTGGATTTAGGAATCCAAACTTTTCATGCTTTGCGAGATTTTTGAACATTGGAGGAGCGAGAACCACCCCCAGTTCGGAGCATCCCTTCATAAGCAGTCTGGTCGAAGTGTACAACCAGAGTCTTCTTTGTCGATCCAATCGACACATCATCGTATTGAGCAATTGCCTCCTCGTCAGAGGAGAAGGTCGTCCCCAGCAGATTCGTCATTTTGTTTCACTTAACAAAATGCCAGGAAAATTGGCTTTTGAAAATAAAACAAAAAAAGTACAAGAAGTACAAATTTGATTTTGGAAAAGTATTACTGTAGAAGTCTGATCTGTAAATGATCACTTTGTTCCTTGGACCATATGATGATGATGAAGATCGCTGCTTGAAGATGAACAATTAGAAGAACTAAGTCACCAGAAAGGTATCGACGCACTTGAGCACTGATGGCGAGGCCGAATGCTTTCCTGCTTTGCTTTACTCTGTTCTGAAAGAAAGGTTGAAGAAGAATGCTGTAGAGAATCAAAAATCTCTGAGTTTTAATCTCTCTGTCTTCTCTCCTATCTCTGTGTGTGTATTATATGAGAAAAATAAGTCTATTTATAGACTTGGGCTCTTGTGCGTAAAAACTCAGCAAAAGTTCTATCTTTATGCTAACAACTGCCACCCACGACCGAAGCCATCCTCTGTATATGTTGACATGTGTCCCATCATTTCAGTAAGAATAGGATGCACGTACACACGTTCTTCGAGATGTATGGCATGAAAGCCATGTAGGCAGACCACGTTCTCAACTGATGAAGATGAATTGGACGTAAAACAACCCCAATGTACTACGACCATAAAGCAGTAGACTAGGCGTAAAATAGCCCTGTCATAGATTTTCCGTGTAAAGTGGTTATTAAATAACCTTGAGCGTAAAGTAGCCCAAATAGACTTTATGCACATGTCGACTTTCGAGCGTAAAAACTCATATAGTCTTCGTGCGTAAAAGAAGCCATTCTGTGAGCGTAAAAGTAGCTCAGTCCACATACTAAACGACAACATAGGTCTCTTTGTGAAACAAATCCCTTTGAATTCTGTGGTATATGCCATCATTAAATCTTTATGTCAGACTTTGCATTAAATGCAAGACTTGACAGCTTTGTCCAGCGTAAAAGTGGATAGCCTGCTCAGGCGTAAAACCATTGGCTTGACCCGAGCGCAAAAGTGGTTAGCCTGCTTAGGCGTAAATCATTAGCCTCTCCTTGGCGTAAAATAGATCATTTTGAGTAGAATGACCCATCTCTTTGACTCACTTTATGAAGCACATTTTATGCTCCTACACAAGCTATAAGACTTCATCTGGGCACCGGCGAGTCAAACCCATTTCGGGAGAGATGGACAGGGGATAGCCTGATCCCTAGTCTCACGGAAATCCTGAGAGATTGTAGGATTAAGGACATGTGGAACCACACCACTGAAGACTGGGACTGGGATAATATACGTGAATGGGGAGGCATGATATGGAGAATAGCGTTCGTCTCAGTGGTCTAAGGATCGGTCGAGAGGCCGATGCGTTGAGATGGACGCTCGAGGCATCCAGAGCATTTTCAGTGAGGTCGGCTAGATCCGCTCTCCATGGATAGGCCAGCCAAATCATACCACATCTCACTATTAGAATACCTGCATCCCTAAGAAGTGGTCCTTCCTCATATGGAGAGCCATTAGAAAGAAATTTCCAACTGACGATATCCTCAACACCATCGGGATCAGCTTAGTATCAGCCTGCAATTATTGTTCTGACCACCAGATGGAGACTATAGATCACATCTTCTGTCAGGAAAACCTGCCTAGAGGCATCTAGAGGTCCCTTAACCAGCGCTTCAGTATTGATCCGAGTGGCGGACGCTTGCACGATCTTATGGCCGATTGGGGTGACGCCTTCCACGGACACCAGATCGTCGCAGTGGCCGCCACGTGGGTGATTTGGAAGAATCGCAACAAAACGAGATACGAAGGTCACCTTTTCCCTGCCGACCAGCTCATGCGGGAAGTCTACCGCCAATGCCGTAAATGGAGCACCCTATGCTCCCACTGCCCGAGTGCATTCTAGTCCTCGCTCCACCACTAACTCTGGTCGTCCGTGTCGTTCCCCTCTTTTTGGTGGTATACTTGTATAGGCGTCCTCTTTTTGTACCTTGTATACGTTTCAGGCTTCGGCATTTTGAGCCTTGATTAATAAATGAAGGGGGTTTGGTACATATATATATATATATATATATATATATATATATATATATATATATAATATATATATATATATATATATATATATATATATATATATATGCCAATGATCGTCTATATATATATATATATCTATATATATATATATATATATATATATATATATATATATATATATATATATATATATATATATATATATATTATATATATATATATATATATATATATATATATATATATATATATATATATATATATATATATATATATATATATATATATGCCAATGATCGTCTATATATATTATATATATATATATATATATATATATATATATATATATATATATATATATATATATATATATATATATATATATATATATATATATATATGCCAATGATCGTCTATATATATATATATATATTTTTTTTATATATATATATATATATATATATATATATATATGCTAATGAAAAAAAAATATATATATATATATATGCTAATGATCGTCTATATATATATATATATATATATATATATATATATATATATATATATATATATATATATATATATATATTTATATATATAAAAAAAAAAAAATATATATATATTATATATATATATATATATATATATATATATATATATATATATATATAATATATATATATATATATATATATATATATATATATATATATATATATATATATATATATATATATATGCCAATGATCGTCTATATATAAAAAAAAAATATATATATATATATATAAATATATATTATTATATATATATATATATATATATATATATATATATATATATATATATATATTTATATATATATATATATATATATATATATATATATGCCAATGATCGTCTATATATATATATATTTATATATATATATATATATATATATATATATATATATATATATATATATATATATATATATATATATATATATATAAAATATATATATGTATATATATTTATATATATATATATATATAGAGAGAGAGAGAGAGAGAGGAAGGATAGGCATCCCGCACTTTTTGCATCCCCAAGCATCCCCCCTATTTACACCGTTGATGGTGTTTTAAGTCATCTAATCTTAACCGTTGATTTACCAATGGTTAAGATTAGATGACTTAAAGCACATCTAACGGATGTGAACATGGGGATGCAAAAAGTGCGGGGATGCCTATCCTTCCTCA
>JANAVB010029815.1:4545374-4722874 GCA_029216955.1 Iris pallida
AGTCATGGATATGACTTGTGCAAGTCCATGGGCGAGAAAGATAATTAGTAGGTGTATGAGACAACCTTTTAGACTTCGTAGTCACCCGATTATGGGTTTATTTGTTGCCCTGTTATAGGCACCGGCTCATGATCCGACATCAACCTGTATTTTGATGCTATATCATTATTTATCCACCCATGCGTCCAAAGTTGCCTTCAACTTGCATTCACTTAGGTGGTTAGCTCTCTATTTATATTTAATTTATTTTTACATTGGCATGTTTCTTTTGTATCTTGTTACGTTCCTCTGAGGACATGGTTCTTTTTCAGATGCGGATGAGCATTTGTATCCTACTGTCAACGGACCAAGGATTGAGACAGGTTATGTTGCTGAGGACTTAGAGGTGTTGCTCGTTGAGTTTGTCTAAGCTTGGAGTATGCTACAGTTAGAGCCATAAGCTTCATTATTGTTACGACCCGCACCCAATATTTTGGCGTGAGCCATGGGTACGTCCAGCCTACGCTGTAGAGTCGGCGGTAGTACGTTGTCTAGTCATCTCCACATTTACAAATACAACTACGCAGTTTATATTTATTTGCACAATGTAAACCAAATCACAAATAGGCCAAACAAGATGAATTTTATAAATTGTTTGGAGAGATAGATAATGAACAATCTGACAAAACTCTAATATTGATCAAAATGTACTAAATGTCATAAACTCCAAAGAAAAGCAATGTACTATAGAACATCCACCAAATCAACTCATGAGTCTCAAATTAGGAATAACATCTAAAAGTCTCGGCTAAAACAATCTGTGAAAATACTAAGCAATCTACTAAAAGCCATTTGTAGCAGGCAACTCTGCATAAGCAGCCTCCAGCTCGTCCTGTGCGCCAAAGTCTGGATCTGCAGTGTGCTCATAATACGTGGTACAAAAATCCTCTAACTCATCACCTAAAATATTGGTTATCCAATCTGGAATGGAACAAGCACACAAATTGAAAAACTATCCACATCATAATCGAGTCGACAGTACATGAATATAACATATGTAGAAGAAAATAGAAAGCTGAGCTGATGACACGGTATATCTAGAATAAAATCATGAATCGCAGAAATATGATATGTCAACTGAAAAGAATGTAAAAGCATAGTAAAATGGTAAGTGGTGAAATGTAAGGAATAAACAAAAGTCAGCTATCTAAGTGTGTTGAAATATCTGTTTCGACATGTGAACGGCTAGAGAATAAATCCGGTACCCTGCATGTGTCGTGTACAGCTGCTATTCTCCACGAAAGATACGGGGGATAGAATAGGAAGTTCATACGTCTACTAAGATATTTTCCCCTCCCGACCAGTACTCATGAACCCAAACAAGTCACGAACTACGAAAGAAGCTAAAACAAGAGTATAATAAATGGGAGTTCATGATACTATCTTGTGTGTCCTTCGTGTCATCAAGCAAAGGAACATATAAATAATATATACTGAGCAAAACCATCAGAATTGGAAGCAGATCAGAAAGTGTACTTGCCTGTGGTCCTGAACTGCGGACACGGGTCATGAGCTGAGTTACAATCCAAGTAACCTGTATTTATGAATTTATAATTAACACATAAAATTTAACTACTATAAATCTTTCTTGAGTTTTAGTCTTTAAATCCTACAATCCTGTGCATATATTCTAGGTATATGTATTAGTGGACTCCCCTTTTCCAATGTCAATTTAGACTAGCCCTTAAATTTATCACTGTTGTCCTCTAATCCTTCCTCCTATCCATATAATCCCTATAGCTGTTGCTTTAAGTCAAGTTATTGGGCTTCATTTAGTGGTTGGTTTATAATATGTGGCTAGTCTATTAAGGTGATACTGGTACCTCCTATGCCATGTGTATTTAAGTGTAAATTGATCTATGGTTTGTAACCTGCCATACCTAGGTGGCTGCCACATTAACATAGCAGGTCAAACTACTCCTTAGTAACCTCTCACATGTGGCTTGGTAATGCAGACAAGAATGAGTAGCCTAATACTCGACTATTTACTGGGTTGATCTCGATATGAGATAGGCAACCTAAAATACCACCCACTATAGGCGAGGAGACATGGAACTGCAGTCTGGTAATCCTCTCTTCCCTACCGACACTAGGAGCCCAAGTGCTACTCCTTTCTACTTATTGCTTGCCATTGATTGTAAAAGAACAGAACAATTATCGGAGGACTGAACTTAGACTCACAATACAAACTCGCTCGTACAAGAAAGCCTAGGGACAGGTACAGCAGACTAAGTACGATTGTTTATTTTTGATTCTGGGGGGTGACGATAAAGGCTCGGGAAAGCGACGGCCGCTCTGCCTTACTCCTTGGACGATCAGTATGTAGCCTTGGCTCGGGGAAGATCTTCTTGGCGTTGACGAAGAAACGCTCTTCTTGCTCTCCTCAGATTGCTCTTCTGGCTTCTCTCTCTCTCTGTGATTATCAAAAGGGAGCTCTCTCTGTGTAGATCTCTCTCTTCTTATTTCTTTTGGTGCCGACCTCTCTCTCTCTTCTTCTCCTCTTTTTTTTTTTTTCACAAGGAAATGATGCTGGCTATTTATAAGAGTGGGGGGTGATCATTAGGGTTTGTTAATGATTATCTGTTTGGAATGTCGGTGCTTCTTCATTCTATCTGAACCCTTGATCCTGATTATAGTGAATCTCAGCCATTAATGCGGATAGCATCGTATCTCATGAGCAATTAATGCTAGCTGCTTTAAATCCTCGTGATTGATTATACTAATGTCTGATTGCTCGCCACGTGTCCCATTAGCTTGATGATAAATGATATGCCCTGATCTCAGTAATTATGACGATGATGTCAAATATATTTGTTGAGATTCGGTTAAATCTCTTATTGATCCCATGCCACGTGTCTTAATTGTGAGTCCTGTCAGAGCCGCATAGGATTGACTATCCTCGAACCGCAGAGAGATACTCTTCCTGAGCCGCATGAGATAATGCCTCATCGAGCCGCAGGGGATGAACCTTCCGTGAGCTGCATATGCATAGCCTTTGCGAGCCGCATGAGCTAGCATTGTATTGAGTCGCAGGGATTGAACTCTCGGTGGGCCGCATATGGCTGATTTCTGCTAACCATATAGAGTGACTTCTTCATGAGCCGCATGGAGCTGTTTTCCATTTAAGCCGCATGAGAGTTGCCACGTGGCAACCTAGGATTTCTGACGGTTCGGGTCAGAGATCTTCTTCCTTTCCCGAAAAGTCTGTCATTATGGCAGAGTCATTATGACACTTTATGTCAGAGCAGTCACAGTCGCCAAGTCGTGTCAGAGCATTAAATGAGGCCACCCCCCCCAAACGACCAGCTGTAGGGAAGGATCACACATGGCATCCATCGAGCCGCATGTGCCTTGCTGAACCGCATACGCTTCCGAGCCGCATGCGATTTGAGAGTCTTCTTTGAACCGCATAGGGCCGCTCCTGTGTGAGGCGCATAAGCTTCTTACTCCGAGCCGCATGGATCATTATTCTAATATTTTCCATGCTTCTACAGAACCCCCTTCAAAGTTTTCAATTTGTAAAAATTGGAATACTTTGAACAAGAAGCATGGCCCCGTTCATGCCGCATAGGATTTTTCTGTCTGCCTGAGCTTCCTAGCCGCATAAGTGCCTTAGCCGCATAAATTCATCTGGCCGCATAAACTGGTTGCCACGTGTCCTGAACACGTGTGCAAATCTTCATTAAGTGCCTTTGATTTGATTTAACGCCGCCTTTTGGGGGAGGATCCCAAGAGCCGGTTTTGCCTTGATAGCCGAAGGGTCGATCACGTCGTACGAAGCGTCGGACATCAATCCTTCTTTCTCTGTCTATAAATAGGTAGGTGTTTGGATTGGGCTTTAGGTTTTTCTTGACTGAAAAACTCCTGTCTTGTTTTCTTCCCCCAACCGACAAACAGCAATGGCGCCTAGGGTTTCCAAGACTGTGAAGAAGGCCGCGGCGAAGAGAAAGAAATCGGCTTCGTCGTCGACCATCGCCCCCTCCCCCCCCCTCCCCCCGTCCGCCTCGATGTTCACGTCACCATCGAAGGTAATAACCTATGTAGAAGATTGGGTATTTTGAAACCCTAACAGGGTCTGCTCTGATGCCTACTCCGTGCACGCAACCACGTGACCCACATACACGCCCCCTGATCGAGCCGCTTGGGGTATTCCCTATGTCTGAGCCGCACACGGGTTATGTGGTCCGCATGCACGTCCATGAAACCCTAATAGGGTCTGCTCTACTGCTTATTCCGTGCACGCAACTATATGGCCCGCATACACGTCCCTTGATTGAGCCGCATGGGGTATACCCCATGTCTGGGCCGCATACGAATTACGTGGTTCGCCTACACGCCCCATGCATGGGGTATGCCCCCTGTCGGAGCCGCCTGTGAATTGTCTTTAAACGAGCTGTATGACTATTTTCTGGATATCTTTTTATTTTGTCTTTCCGTCTTTGATTCTTTCAGTATCTCCGCTGAGCGCTGAGGTTGCAGTCACAGAGGAACCGCCACCCCCTGTCGTCGACCAGGGGTCTCCCTCCATTAAGGAAGAAATGAAGAAGGATGACTCGTCGTCTGCACAGGATGGTCTCTCTCCGAGTGTCGAAACAACTGGGGGTGGTAGCTCGGGGAATTCTGATACTCCTATTCCAGATGAGGATCTCCTTCAACTGCATCCTTCCTATGTAAGGTGGTTGAGGGAGTGGTATGGGCGCTTCTGCAACTAGGTTTTAGGAATTCTTGCGGATGTCTGTCTTCTGCCCGCATGTTTCTGTAGTTTGTGCCTTTCCTTTCCGTCTGAATGAAGTAGTGAAAAGTTCTTTTAGTTTTGTTTGTTAGTCATGTGAATGTGGCCGATCGTTTCAATGAATGGAATGTATTTGCTTCCCTCTTTTCTTGTAATGGTCGTCTTTAACAGGATATTCTATATGAACTTTGTATCCTTAATGTACTCCGTTATGGATGTAGACGATAGTCTAGAATATGATCGGCATACGTATCCTGAAAGGGTGGGGTTATGTTAAGCCTGGGGATTTTATTTCCCCATGGAACCTTTGCTCCTCGGGGATATGTGACTCTGTTGACTCCAAAAGCAGTATGTGGAACTAATCGATAGTTTGAGCGGTTGACTATCCTGCTGAAGGACCATCCCTCGACGTTGTGTACCTCTGAACCATAGTCGTTTCTTTGTCTTGTCTTGCTTGTTTGTCCTTTTATTTCTACTTTGTAACAGTGATATGATCTCGAAAATAGACATGTTTCATCTCATCTTTACTTTCTTGTATCGGTGTTCATGGAATCGGACTTGCTGGGGGATTATTTGTGGACCTGTTATCCTAGGCGTACCTTGGTTTTAGGTACGGATAACAAGTTTGATTAGGATGTCCAGGACAGCCACGGCAAAATGGTCATGGATGTTCTCGGTACTGGGGGAAGGAATGCCGTAGAGCAGCTGGGCTCCCGGGGCATGGTAAGACGGTGGATTTATGCTAAGAAGCTTAGCAAGGGATATTTGTGGGCCTATTATCCTTGGCGTACCCTGGTTCAGGATACGGATAATGGGATGAAAGGAAACCAATCACATTTGCTCAGAGGTTATGATGACATGGCAAACATGAAGGTTTTATCGTGAAATCTTCCTGCTCAGCGGTAATGAGAACATGGCAGGAGAGACTTTACGGAAGCTATTTGTGGTCAACAGAGGACATTTGTGGTCAACAGAGGACATTTGTGGTCAATAGAGGACATTTGTGGTCAACAAAGAACATTTGTGGTCAACAGAGGACATTTGTGGACCTATTATCCTTGTCGTACTCCGGTTGTGGGTACAGATAATAGGTTAAAAGGGGATCGACATACTTGCTCAGAGGTAATGTGGACATGGCAAATATGACGATTTCTTCGATGGAGCCTTCCCACTCAGAGGTAGTGAGGACATGGCAGGAGTGGGCTCAATGAAGATTGGGTACATAGAACGACTCAGAGGTAGGAGAACGTGGAAGTTCTATGCGAGGGGGCGGTTTGTTTTTGGTGGAAGTGAAGACGACTCAGAGGTAATGAGGACATGGTCGTTTCGGAAATTGGTGGATCGACTACCCTTTTTGTGCACCGGGAGTGCGGGTAGTGAATCCTGAGGGAGGATCTCTGACAGGAAGAAAGTTCAGAGGTATAATCATACTTGACTTACTATCTGAAAGAGTGACCGAAATGTAAGTTCAGAGGCACCAGCTGGTACATAACTTGGTAATTTGGACTATTGAAGGAGTGAGAGTACAGCGGCACCAGCGGGTGCATGACTCGATAATCTGAAATAGGGTGGACGAGAGTTCAGTGGTACTAAAGGGGTACATGACTCGATAATCTGGAGAATGATGGATGGGAGTTCAGTGGTACTAAAGGAGTACATGACTCGATAATCTGGAGAATGATGTTCAAACATAGTATTTCTTCAGGAACTTGCCGTTGACGGGCAACATGAGCAAATCTCCGTTCGGCTTAGCGAGGCGGTAGGCGCCGTTGGAGAACACGGTCTCGATGACAAATGGACCTTCCCATTTTGGCTGGAACTTACCGGTGGTCTTGTGAGTCATGACCATCGGTCTCCGGACTGCCAGAACAAGATTACCCACTTGGAATGTTTTGATTTTAACTTTTTTGTTGAAGGCTCCTGAGATGCGTGCTTGGTATAGCTCGATCCTTTGCTGAGCTAGGAGGCGCTTTTCATCTAAAGCCTCCAACTCTTGTAATCGTCGTCGGTAGTTATCATCCGTTGTCAATTGATAAGTGAGGGCAACGCGGAGTAAGGGGATCTGAGTCTCCAAAGGGAGGACTGCCTCGCTCCGTATACCAGAGAGAATGGTGTATTCCCGGTGGCTGTTCGAACCGTGGTGCGATAAGCCCATAAGCACTCGCCGAGCTTCTCGTTCCAGTCGCATTTGTTGGAGGAGACGAACTTCTTGAGGAGTTTGATGATTGTTTTGTTGAATGCCTCTGCCAACCCGTTTGCTGCCGGGTTGTATGGTGTCGAAGCGACATTCTGAATGCGGTGCTTATCGCAGAATCGGTTAGAATGCATGGCTTATAAACTGTGGACCATTATCATGGATGATTCTTCGTGGTAGTCCGAAGCGGTAGATAACGTGATGCTTAAGGAAGCTGATCACGTTTGAAGTTTTAACTTCTGCGAGTGGGACAGCCTTCGCCCATTTGGAGAAATAATCAGTGATCGCAAGTATGAAGCGGTGTCCTCGAGAGGAAGGTGGGGTGATTGGACCAATTATATCCATTCTCTATGCTTCGAATGGCCAGGATGCCACCGTTGGATGCAGAAACTCGGATGGTTGATGAATGAAATCTGCGTGGACTTGGCAGGCCTTGTATTTTCTGGCATAATCTATCGCATCTGCCACCATTGTGGGCCAGTAGTAGCCCATCCGGCGAAGACGGTCCTGTAGCTTAGGGCCGGGTTGATGGGCCCCACAGACACCGTCGTGAGCTTCTCGTACAGCTTCTGTAGCTTCCGCGTTCGACAAGCACCGGAGCAATAATCCGTCGTAGGAGCGGCGATACAATATTTTCGTCTCTGTATCGTAGAAGAATCTAAGAGAACGCCGTCTGATAGAGGTAGCTTCCTTTGGATTCTCTGGGAGGATGTCGTATACGACGAAGTCGATGAACGGCTGTCTCCAGTCCGGTGTGTCGTCGACCGTCTGGGCGGAATAACTTGCCATGGCTTGAACGTTGTTCTTGGGACAGACCAGTTCGTGGCCTATTACGTCAACCGAATGATGAGCTTGGTTCGGCACTGCTAAGGAAGCAGCAAGGCCTGCTAGGGCATCGGCTTCGATATTTTGGAGTCTGGGGACGTGCTCTCGATGAAGAATCCCTCGAATGATGAGATAATGTTGATCGCAATTTGATGGTAGGGGATCATGTCTTCATGGCGAACCTCGTATGAGCCCCTGATCTGATTGACGATTAGTTGGGAGTCGCCGTATGCTTCAAGGTATTCTACCCCCAGCTCTTTTGCAAGTTGGAGGCCAATGACCAGAGCGTTATATTCGGCCACATTGTTGGAGCAGGGTTCCGTGATGGAGTAGGTGCGATTGATCACCAGCCCAGTAGGAGAAATTAATACCACTCCGACCCCGACGACGATGTTTCCCTTGGGTCCGGTCCTTGAGGCGCCATCGAAGAACATTCACCATATGTTATCGTGGATGGCTGTATTCGAATCGGCGACCTCGTCTGGGATCTCTTTATAGATTCTGGATGACTCCGATCCTGGGTGGGCTGCCAAAAGTCTGCTAGGGCTTGACCCTTAACAGCCTTTTGCGGAACGAAAATCATATGATAGGGGAACAGCAATATTGCCTATGTGGCGAGGCGAGAGCTGAGGGCCCCTGGTTTAGTCATGAGGACTCTGAGGGGGTTGACTCGCGAGATCACATGTATGGTTTGTCCTGTGACATAGTACCGCGTCTTTTGAATAACGAATACCAGGGCGAGACACTCCTTCTCTACGGCGGTTGTACCGATGTTCTGGCCCGATCATCATTCGGCTAAGATAATATATGGCCTGCTCGTGGCTTGCATCGTTATTTTGTGCTAGCAGGACACCAAGGGAGTGTTCCATCGCTCGTACGTAGAGCAGGAATGGTTTTTTTCGGGGACCGGGGCCACCAGGACTGGGGGATTCGACAAATATTCTTTGATGTCGTCGAAAGCACGCTGGCATTCCTCGTCCCATACGAATGAGACTCCCTTCTTCATGAGGTGTGTGAACGGTCGGCATCGCCCGGAGAGGTTGGAAATGAACCTCCTGATGTAAGCTAGCCTCCCTTGGAGGCCTCTGAGTTCGCGGAGATTTTCGGGGGACCCATCTCCATGATTGCCTTCGTCTTCTCAGGGTCTACATGGATGCCCCGTGTCGTGATGATAAAGCCTAAGAATTTCCCGCTGGATACGCCCAAGAATGATTTCGTAGGGTTCATCTTCAGGTTGTGGGCTCTCATCAGGTCGAATACCGTTCTCAGGTCTTGCAGATGATCTTCCTTATGGCGACTCTTGACGGCGATGTCGTCGACATAGCATTCTACTGTTTTGCGTAAATGTTCTCGGAAAATGATACTCATGGCCCGCTGATATGTAGCGCCAGCATTCTTTAGACCGAATGGCATGACTGTGTAGCAGTATGTACCAATCGGCGTTCGGAATGATGTGTGCTTTTCGTCGTCGGAAGACATCTTGATTTGATTGTACCCCGAGAATCCATCCATGAATGACATACGTTCAAAGCCGCATGTGTTGTCGATCATGATGTCTGTGATGGGGAGGGGAAACTCGTCCTTCGGACATGCCTCATTCAGATTACGGAAGTCGATACAGATTTGGATCTTCCCATTTTTCTTAAGGACCGGCACTATGTTGGCGACCCAGTCAGGATGTTGCTCTTCACGAATGAAGCCGCTGGTTATTAGCTTGTTGACTTCAGTTTCGATCGCGTCCATGACACCTGGGCGGAAGCGTCGTTGTTGCTGCTTGACTGGCTTTGCATCTGGCCGTATATTGAGTTTGTGGAGAGCGATGTCAGGATTTAACCTCGGCATGTCTTCATAGCTCCAGGCGAACACATCGATGTATTCTCTGACGAGTACTAACAGCGATTTTTGTTCTTCGTTAGTTAGGCTTTTACTGATAAAGATCGGTTTTGGAGAAGCTTCGCTGCCGGGATCCACTTGTATGACCTCATCTTCGGTAGGAGGTTCTCTCAGTTCGAACCGCTTTTTCCATTGTGCGTCTAATTGCTGGGCCCATGGTTCTAGCTCAAGGATTTCGGGGATGTCTTCGTCTTTCTCGTAAGCGTCAGCGAACGCCATGTTGACTGACATAATTTGTCTGAACACATCTCCGATGCTGGTATCTGAGTCGGAAGTCGGTGATCCGGTTGAATGTGACTGCCAGTCGCATTCTTCATCTGAGCTTTTCGGGGTCGTAGTAGGCGTTACATACCCTAAACCGCATCGGGTTTTGTTATAGTAGTTCCGTGGTTTGCCCGTCGGGGCTGGCGTCTTCAAAGGTAATCGTCGTCCAGTGCCGTAGTTCAGTCCTGGCGTTGTCTCTAGATCATACCCTGTTTCTGCATGAGATATTTGGATTGAGGGCTATAGAGATACAGAGGCAGTCTTCCGGCATCTGACCCTAAGTCGACTTCTTCCATAGCGGGGGGATGTAGGTTGTTCGTCGGCCGAAGATGATCGGGTGGTCCCCTCCCTCGACTATTCGGTAAGTATCTTCTACTGGAGTAAGTCGGATGGCGGTGTACACGTTTGTCACCTGTGTATGTAGGTGAGTACCTATACCGTGTTCCATAGCGTACATTGTACATAGCTTATTGAGCTCGGTGTAGTTCAAAGATAACCCTTTATTGATGAAGTAAGGTATCTTTTCTAGAGGGATTACATCATCTGCGGAGGGGGTATCGGAGTGGGCAGCCACATACTTGGCCAATTCCGGTTCTTCTTCGGCCACCCCCTGTATAAATGAAGGACTGGGAGGACGACCTAGTCAGCTTGATCTTCAGAGGCTCAACTGGCGGAGCAGATCGTGGAGTTGTTGGTAAACTAGCAACCCCCAGTTTGGTACTTGATGTGAGGCGAGGGGTGGCTGGTTCGCTAGAAGTGTCAGACCTCGCATCGGGGTGAAGAACCTTCTTGGGAAGGCGTATTGTGAGCGGTCTGTCGGAGGGATTGGGCTTCTCCGTTTGGAGCTGACCGACTCTCGGTAGTCTGATGGTAAGTGGCCCTGTTATGGGTCTCGGCGCTTGGCCGAACTTTGGCAGCCGGATTCTCATCTGTTCTTCTTGTGCGGAGAGACTGATTGCGTCCTTACGCAGAGTGGCCGTAAGGGGTGCAGAATTGCCCGGTTTGCGAGCCTGAAGGTGGATCGTTAGAGGTTCTTCTGATCCTGTAGCCGTCTTGTTGTGAGTTTGTACATCTTCTTCGACCAGATGCTTCTTTGATTTTTCGTATAGACAGGAGTCTGAGTAATAAGATTCGACCCCCTTGAAGGGATCGATATCGGCAAACTCTGTCCTCACGAAGCCGTGCTTATCGACATATTTGAAGCACTGGTGTAGTGTGGAAGGCACGATCATGTAATCGTGTATCCAAGGCCGTCCCAGAAGGATATTGTAAGAAGTGTCGGCATCTATGACATAACAGGTGACTTCTGATTGGAGATCACCGATCTGACACTTCAAACGGATCTTCCCTATTGGGTAGCTCCTGCCCGAATTGAAATCGCTAATAGCGGTGCTTGTAGGTGTCAGGCGATGCATCGGAATGCGAAGATGATGTAGCAGACCCTTCGGAATGATGCTTATAGAGGACCCAGGATCAATATGCATTCGGTCCACCTTTACGTCTCCGATGTATCCAGTGTAGTATAGCGGGCGATCATGCAGGTTAGTTTTTGATGAGCATATCTTGCGGAGAGAAGATGATATTGGGCATTGCTCCCGTACACGCACTATCTTGGAGCTCTGCAGGTTGGTTATCTCCCGTGAGGTTGACCTGAGCCAAGTATGCGTCGGCATTTTGGAGCGCCTCACTTAAAGCCGTGCGGACATCCTTTGAGAGCCTGAGGAGTTCATATAAAGACAATTTGGCCGGGGTGTTAGCTAATTGCGCTAAGATGTCGAAGTTGTAGGGCCTCTCCAGCCCCTGAGGTGTCTCCTTCCGGAGGGACTTGTCGAAGCGAGTCTCCTTCGGCCTAGGCTTGTCGGTCGTCGAAGGCTGAGCCGGTTCCGGAGCATCATTGGTAGTGGGCGGATGATCATCAGTCGCGCTTTCGGTCACCGGTTGGGCTTGTGTTCCGGATCGAGTAGTGACGGCCGAGACTTCCTCTTCTTCCGCCGAGGCAGTACGGCAGGATCTAACTTTTTCACTTTTCCTTTTAGAAGGTGGAGAGGGCTGAGTTACCTCGTGGACTAGGTCCGGATGGACCACATGATTTCCCCTCGTGATGTGGTGAGGGGGTACTAGACCAGCGGCTTGATCGCGAGCAGGCGGCAGATTAGCAATCTCCATTGTTGCCAGAGGGATGGGTATAACCCCGTCCTGAGTCTCTGTTGGAGGGAAGCTGTCGAATTGTACAGACACCATGTTGGCTGCCACGGTTACCTCTTCGAAATCGATGGCCAGGGCGTTCGAATCGATGAGATTTTGGATATACCGTTTCAGTTGATAGCAGTCGTGTGTAGCATGGTGGACATAGCGATGGTAATGGCAGAACTTTGGGTTCTCCAAATCAGCCGGCCGAGGCTCCCGTCTTGGTGGAGGGAGCTGAATCCTGTCTCCTTGTATAAGCATGTCCAAGATAGGCTTGACGTGACCGTCTTCAAAGGAGTAAGTGATTGAGGCCATTGTTTGTCTGCTGGCTGTGGCTCGGGCTTCTGGGCTGTATCGGTCACCATAGCCTGCTTGCCTTTGTTGTCCCGGTTGTTGGAGGGGCTACCCCCATTGTCGTTGCTGGTGTTGGGACGCTTGCTCTTGTTCTCTCCCTCCGAGATATGCAACCCTAGTTGGCGAGCCTTCTTCAATCGTTCTTCAGCACTTGTAGCACTGATGATAAAAGCCTTCCAGCCCTTGAACTGACTTTCGCCCATCCAGAGACTAATTGTTGGAAGTAGTCTCTTTTGGCAAATTTCAATCAAAGAAGAGTCCGGGTTGCCAGATGGTAACTTCATTGCGGTTTGACGAAACCGCTCAATATAATTTCTCGTCAGTTCTTTCTCTCCTTGAACGACGTCCATGAGGTTAGACATCGTAACGTCCTGTCCTACCTCATAGAACCTCTCCAAGAACAAGCGCTTGAAGCCAGCGAAGGAGTGGATGCAATTGTCTGGCAGGTTGCGGGTACCAATCGAAGGCGACTCCTTCTAATGCCCCAATGAATAACCGCGTGAGGATAGCGTCATCATGGGGCAGATGGTCAGTAGTGACCTCAAAGTAAGTGATGTATCGACTTGCTGAAGTCTTGCCATCATATGGGTTGATATTAAACGGCTTATATCTTGGCGGAAAGGGAACATCCCTCCATTCAGCAGGATATGGTTGCCGTATTCTGAGGTCTTGAGAGTTTTCTCGGGCGTGGAACATTGCTCGGAGCTCCTGAACCTCTCTTCTTACTTCTCGGGCCTCATCTGTCGCGGTAGGGGCCGTTATCTCGGGAGGATTATTGCCCTGGTTTGGCGCCGCTGAATTGAATCTACGTTGATTGCGGGACCCGTGCTTGTCTGGCCAGGTGTCACTCCCTGCAGAGTAGGAAGTGCCGCTTTGATCTCGTCTACAGACTTGACCAAGGCATGCAATATGGCCTCCAACGTGTCGATGCGTTGGCGATCGCTGGAATCGCCTTGATTGCTGTCTGTCATGAATACCGTCTTCACATGAGGAGTGACGGAGAAAGTGGTGGAGGATGTACCCTCCGAGTCGTACCCATGCGTCGAGAAATCATCTGGATATGTGGGGATGTTCTCTTCAGGTTCGGACTCGGAAGGAACACTACCCCCAGCTTCGGAGCTTGCTTCGTCTCGAGAATCAACATCTGTTGTACCCGATGGGAGGGTTGTTTCTCGGGGTTCGTCTCCTTAAAACATTGGATTATTGTGGATGTTCGGAGGAGTACTACCCCCAGCTCCTACGATCCCCAGGGTCGGGGACGATGAGTCTTCTGTTGCAGCAGATTGTCTTCGAACAGGTGTGTTGGCATACTCCGGTGGAGGGCAACCGTTTAGCCGACAATTTCTTAGCTGTAGTGGCTGATATCTTTGGACTGGAGATGCTTGTCTTCTTCCCTCTCCCCTTGGCGGGGACCTTCTGAGCGGAATTGCAGGAGACAACAGGAGGTGCCTCATCTTCTGAGTTCGGGTGCTGTAGTCTGTGGAAGACGGACGGACGATCTTCCGTCACTGTCGCGTTGTTGCAGCAGCAGTTGACGATGATCTGGGTGCAGTGACGTCCATGTGAGGATTCTTTGCACGCCGAGGCCCCTTCTCTTTCCTTGCGTTTGTGGAGGATCGCTTCACGCAGGTCAGAGGAACCACTCTGTCCGTTCGCCGCCGGGGGATTGGACTTGAGCGGTTCTGTACAACTTCCCATCAGAGACCCGTGTGATAATCAGTGGGACGCCCTGATAGTCAGAGGTTGGGGCAGCTGTCTGGGCTTGATGAGCCCGCGCTGCCCTAGACTTCTTCTTTCTAGCATTCGTGGGTGCATAATAGGAAGAGTCTAAGTTGAACATCACAGAGTCTGGCTTATCATCCAGAGAGTCATCAGGGTTCTGACCGTACGAGAGACGGTCGAAAACTGATCGAGAGGAGCATGGAGCAGGTGCTATGCGGCTGGGAGCAGAAACCGTACAAGCTGTCTGCATGCGGTTGTCTCCTGTCGTCGGACGAGTTCTTATGCGGCTAGGGGTCACGACCGTGCAAGCTGGCCGCATGCGGTTGGCATCTATGGCCGCATGGGTTTTCTGCAAACGATTGACTTTACTGGCCGCATGAGTCTCATCCATGTTGTTGGGAACTGTAGTCGCATAAGTTATGCGGCTGACAAAATTAGCCGCATGAGTTTTCTTCATGCGGTTGGCGGATGTAGCCGCATGGGCTTTCTTCTTGTGGCTAATACTCTTCTGCGGTTCGGTCCGCGTAGAGTCCCTCTTTGTCCCTGCAAGTCCAGCATCATAATGTTTTCTTCTGCCGGACTTGGGGACAGCAGAGTTATCTACGATCTGAAGTGGGACCGCAGGAGAATCCTTCTCGCCGTCTTGAGCAACAGAGGGCATCCCATCGAGGGCTTGAGGAGGAGCAAATGACTTCGGTCTCCATTCTTTGCGAGCCTTCGTGGTGCGAGTGCGCTTCTGGACCGGGCCAGCACTGCCTTCAGAGAGCATCTCTTCGAACGCCTGTTGGTCGAAACGGACGACCATCTTCTTTTGTGTGGAGCCAAGTTGGCTGCATCTGATTGCGTCACCAACTCCTCAGTCGTGGAGAAGTTAGTCCCCAGCAGAGTCGCCATCGTGTTTGCTATTGATTGTAAAAGAACAGAACAATTATCGGAGGACTGAACTTAGACTCACAATACAAACTCGCTCGTACAAAGAAAGCCTAGGGACGAAAACCTAGGTACAGCAGACTAAGTACGATTGTTTATTTTTGATTCTGGGGATGACGATAGAGGCTCGGGAAAGCGACGGCCGCTCTGCCTTACTCCTTGGACGATCAGTATGTAGCCTTGGCTCGGGGAAGATCTGCTTGGCGTTGACGAAGAAACGCTCTTCTTGCTCTCCTCGGATTGCTCTTCTGGCTTCTCTCTCTCTCTCTCTCTCTGTGATTATCAAGGGGGAGCTCTCTCTGTGTAGATCTCTCTCTTCTTATTTCTTTTGGTGCCGACCTCTCTCTCTCTTCTTCTCCTCTTTTTCTTTTTTTTTTCACAAGGGAATGATGCTGGCTATTTATAAGAGTGGAGGGTGATCATTAGGGTTTGTTAATGATTATCTGTTTGGAATGTCGGCGCTCCTTCATTCTATCTGAACCCTTGATCCTGATTATAGTGAATCTCAGCCATTAATGCGGATAGCATCGTATCTCATGAGCAATTAATGCTAGCTGCTTTAAATCCTCGTGATTGATTATGCTAATGTCTGATTGCTCGCCACGTGTCCCATTAGCTTGATGATAAATGATATGCCCTGATCTCAGTAATTATGACGATGATGTCAAATATATTTGTTGAGATTCGGTTAAATCTTTTATTGATCCCATGCCACGTGTCTTAATTGTGAGTCCTGTCAGAGCCGCATAGGATTGACTATCCTCGAACCGCAGAGAGATACTCTTCCTGAGCCGCATGAGATAATGCCTCATCGAGCCGCAGGGGACGAACCTTCTGTGAGCCGCATATGCATAGCCTTTGCGAGCCGCATGAGCTAGCATTGTATTGAGTCGCAGGGATTGAACTCTCGGTGGGCCGCATATGGCTGATTTCTGCTAACCATATAGAGTGACTTCTTCGTGAGCCGCATGGAGCTGTTTCCCATTTAAGCCGCATGAGAGTTGCCACGTGGCAACCTAGGATTTCTGACGGTTCGGGTCAGAGATCTTCTTCCTTTTCCGAAAAGTCTGTCATTATGGCAGAGTCATTATGACACTTTATGTCAGAGCAGTCACAGTCGCTAAGTCGTGTCAGAGCATTAAATGAGGCCACCCCCCCCAAACGACCAGCTGTAGGGAAGGATCACACATGGCATCCATCGAGCCGCATGTGCCTTTCGGGGGCTTCGCCCCCGAACCCCTGACGGGGGGCGCTGCCCCCTCGACCCCTGTCCGCTGACCGGGCAGCGGAACCCCCAATGCGAGGCCCCGGATAGGTCGTTAGGCGGTTCAGAGAAATCTTCTTGTGTAACACCGTCTTTGGCCCATCATTGCATATGTCCTGGTTTGACAAAGCTTGATCATGCTTACAGCATGTCTACAAATACATGTTAGACAAACGAAACCAATATGATACAAGCATAGCAATATTGATATTAGGACAATGCTAATATTAGGACAATGCTAAGTTTAAGTTGCAACTAGCAACATAATAGTGATTACATGAATATTAGTGATGTCATTATGTTAAACTTAATTGATTAGCCATATTCAAAAATATGATATAATCATTGGGCTAACAATCTCCCCCTTTTTGATTATGGCAAATTCTTTAAGTTTAATATATATACAATAGATGCATGTATCACTAATAAACACATACTACTAGAATATTGTGTGCTGACTTAAACTTATTTCTCACCCTTTGACATGATCAAAAATAAGCTCCCCCGTAATTAGAGCTAAAATGAACTCAAGCATAAGTAAGGAGGAAAGCACAAATAATCACGATCAAGGATTAGGAGAACAGTGTAATGACAAGTGTAGAAAATTACATAACAATAGTAGAAAAACTTGTCAAAAATAGTTGGTTGAACTAAAAACAAAGAACATTGAAATCAATCAATACATTGTTTACCAACTAGAAATCCAAAAAATGAAGTAAGTTTTGAAATAGACCAAAAAAATATCAATATAGTAGGAATCAATCATTGGTCATAAATAAATCACGAGGAATAGAAATTCACAGATCTAATATATATAATAAAAAAATCAAAATATAATAAGACTTTAACAATGATCACAAAAAAATATGATTCATAATTTGCCCATACAAATTAGTGAATCAATTCCATAAAGAGTATAATCATCGAAAAGGAATCAAAATAAGTATACTAGAATCTATACAAAATCTATACCAAAGTTCATGCATTTGAATTCAATTACCTTAGCATGATATATATATCCATCAGATAAACATGAAGGTAATGAAGACAAATACTTGAGAAGGAGAAATCTAGTCGACTTGAATGCTCCCCCGCAAAGTATGATCAGTCTAAATAAGATAATCATGAACTTTGAGATAAAATCTCAATAAGAAATGCCAAATCAGTTTAAACTCAAAAGGAGTAATCAAATAAGAATGATTAAACATATTTGGCAAGATAACTTTTAGAAACTCGAATGAGAGAATTAAAAATAAATATTAATAATCATATATTCTCTCATCTAGTACAAATCAAAAATCATGAACAACTCAACAAGATATTTTAAGTAAAAGAATATATGTCCATGATGAACTAGGTATACCACATATTAAGGGCATAAAAGAATTGAAACAATTAATTTGCTCCCCCTTAAACTATGCGTGTATAGTTCAAAAATAATTTATATGCATAAAATAGATAAAAGAAATAATCACAAGATCTAAGGGATATCCAAGATATGTATCTTTTCTTTCCTTTGATCAAATGTATATAAAATTCCAAACTCAAAACAAATATCATCTTTAGGCAAAATAAAGAAATATCCAATGAATAAACGCTTAAAGATGAACAAATAACATATATCTCCAATATAAATAACACAATCATTTCATGTAAGTAAAAGATTTTCGAAAGCTGTCTTTAATAATAACATTTGAGTACCAGACAGATTCAATAAATCAAAAAGAAATCAAAAAGACTTTTCAAAAATGTGGAATTTATTACGAAACACTGTCTCAGTAAATGTTGAAATGCGTCCATTTAGTCCTCAGACTAAAAGCTGGCGATTCGAATTACGAAAATAATTTCAATAAAAGAATCCATAAATCATAAATAAGTCCATTTGAACAAATAAATATAACTAGATAAATGTCTAAATAAAAGTGTATGGCATGTCAAGGGGATAACTGTTTTGAAACAATTAACTGCTCCACCTTTACATGGCTATATCCAAAAATAATATTATAGACAAAATTTAAGAATTTCATAGACATATTTTCGGAAGTAGGAAACTAATTCAAAAATATTAAGTCTTCTTATCAAAGTTCATTTCTTCCCTTTTAAAGCCTTAGCACGGTGTCCACCTGACAACCGTAAGGTTTAAAGAAAAGAAACGCTTTGAGAGAGAGACATTGAATATGCATGACTTCTTCCTGCAAAGAATTACTGTTGTAGACAGTAAGTAACTTGTATAAGAAGATAATAATATAAAGTTCAAAAACATGAATATTACGAATATTACACAAGCTAAAGATGAAATCATAATACCATAATATTCAATGATTAGTCACGAATACGAAAAAACAATCATCTTTAGACAAAAGAAGAAATATCCATTAAATGAACATTTAAAAATAAAACAATCAAAAGATATTTCAAATTAGCATGATGAATAATCGTATAAGTCAAAAGATGACATAAATTGATCTATGCTATAGAATCTCACAATTGACAAGATAGATCAACATATGCTACCTTTTGTGAAAATATAAAGAGAGAATATTATCCATCAAATCTAAAATTCAAAATCCATCAGATAATAATTGTAACTAGATCTCAATAAATCTTTAGTTTAAAAAGCGTTGATCAATCTTGGGTTAGCTGTAGAGGTACTGTCCCAGCTAACGGAGGTTCACCGGGGAACACTTAAGTACCGCTTCGCTTCGACCGTAGTCGTGGTGACAGACAGACCTTTTGTAGGCTTGTACCCAAAATAAATCTCTTCTTTAATAACCGAGGATTTAAAAAGAATTAGTGCAATATGAAATAAATTATATTCTATGGACTTAAAAATCTTAGAACAATGTAGCATACTGTATAAGATGTATTAATTACATTTATCCATATGTGCTACAAAATCATTGGGTAACAATAAAATATAAAATATTTGTAAATCAAAATGTAAGACCTAGATACGCTGATGTATTCTAGAACCTAGGGGACTGGGTTCAGTACCTTAGATCCAGAACTAGACGATAGTTGCATTTAGACCTTAATAAATCTTAAGTCTATAAAGTATTGATCACTTCGGGTTAGCTGTAGGGGCCGGTTCCCAGCTAGCGGTAGTCCGAAGACTAGTGCACCGTGTCGCTTCAGGCTATTTACACCTGTATGACAGAAGGACCCTTTCGGCTTATTTCCAAAATGATCTCTACTCTTAAGAACTTAGATTCAAAGAAATAAATGCAGTATCATCGAACATCGTCGAAATCAAGAATCCCTAAAAGTAAATACCCAAGGAATGGTTTATCAAGATCAAGATATTAAAAAATATCATGTATCCAAATGTCAACCAAAAAGCCAAGAAAAACATACACTATTAAAAGAGGCTTTGAGGAAGAAGCTAAATGAATTTATCCAAAGTAGTCAATAGCTAAAGTATGAGATAAGCACAAGTTTGAAACTACTTTTCAAAATAATATAATATAGAACTTGAACTTAACTCATATATCCCATAAAGATATTTATACAAAAATATAAGAAACATGAGTAATATATAAATGAAATAAATTATGTATCCTTAATAAGCATAAAAAATATCACAAGATCAAAACATGCATAAATATGCTTTATCAGACAAAGATGTAATTGATTCATAAGAACATAATCAAAATAAAATATGAGAATCAATAGTGAATATATTATGCAAGCACAAGGTTAACATAAAAAATATATGTATATACTTTTCAAGTAAATAAAAGAATTGTGCTAAACATACATACTCAAAAAAAAAATTCTGATCAAAGTAAATATGACATGTTAAAGACAAATCGGTAAGAAGTGACCATTAAAAATATTTTAAATACAGAGAGTCAAAAACATATTAACCAAAACAAAATTAAGCTCCAATAGACTAGAGTGATATGCATGCTTCAAGGATAAAACTAAAATAAAGAGCATACATAGATAAATGTGTCACACTAATAAAAATAAATACTATATAGTGTGAACTAATCATTTAAGCTAATCAGCTAGTCAAGCTAGGATTATATCTCACATTGATTCAAACAATAAACAATTCAAAAGATATCAATGAAAGCTAATAGCAAGACATCAAAAAGAATATGCTAGATATTAGAAACTATTTAGTAAGCATGTTACCGAAGTGGTTCTAGTGACCACACTTCTGTTGGTGCAATTGTATGGAAGATGACCTTTGTAGCTTTGCAATCACCAACATGTTCCATGGTTCTATTTGATATGAGAAGCTTCACCTGCAATATTAGGTGAAGACTTTGGTATCCAATACTTGGATCCACATTTGTTAGCTTTGGGAACCCATTTGCATAAGTTCATATCAACAAGTTTTCTAATTTGACAATGATTAGAAACATGTCCATTCATACCACAATAATGACAGAAAGAATTAACATTAGTACTATGTGTAGTAGTATGAGAATGTGCAGTGGTGTGATATGATGTGCGTGGATACTTATAATAGAAAGCATGGTTGTGTGAAGCTTTAGCTTTGCTTGCTTCCTTTCTAAAAGATTTGACATGTGTGCCTTTGTGATGTGCTAAGTGTCCTGTGTTAGACTGAGTCGTAGGTTGTATTACCTGCTTCCCAAGTCTAATCTCTAACTTTTTAGAGTTAGCACAGATCTCATCATACTTAGCAGAAAGAGCATCAATTCTACATGAAGCAATAGAATACTTCTTCTTTTCTGATTCTAATTCCTCCTTAAGTTTAGCATTTTCTTGAGTGATTTTATCAATACAATCAAGTGCCTCATGCAATCTAAACTTCAGTGTGGAAATCTCAGTAGAATTATCAGAAGTAGAAGTATCTCTAGCATCATTCAATAAGCAAGTAAGCTTTTCAATCTCACGCTTATAGGATCGAATATCCTTTCTAGCTTGCTTATATTTATCTAATACTTTCTTGTGTTCTTCTAACAGATCACTGAAAGCATCAGATAAATCATCATAAGAAATTCACTCTCTCCAGAAAAAGAAATATTTTGTACCTCGTTAGATAATGCCATTGAGCATAAATTTGCAGCTTGATGAGGTCTCTCTTCTTCTTCATCATCTTCTTCTTCTTCTTCTTCTTCAGAAACGCTTGCTTCGCTTTCACACCATATGCTCGATGATCTTCCTTCATTTAATTGTTCACAGTGACTCTCCTTTCTTGTAGTAGTACAATCTTCTTGGATGTGGTCTATCTTCTTGTAGTTTTCACATACAAGCTCTTCTTCGTATAAGGGATGATGCTGTACTTTAAATCTAAATTTCGTCATGCAAATATTTGCATCATTATGAAGATTATCCTTCTCTCTGGAGTTGCTAGCTTTGCTTTCATACCTGCACTCATAAGTAGCTTCAAGAACTTTCCAAATTTTATGAGATGTTGTGCAAGTAGAAATAAGATTGAATACATTTGTGTCTACAGCACAATAAATATATGTATAGCTTTTGCATCAAGGCTAGCTAACTTCTTCTCTTCATCCGTGTAACTATAATAAGGCTTATTGATTATAGAGGATGTAAGAATAGAAGTGATAGTAGGCTTTTTGTAGCCGGTGACAACAATTGACCATAAGTCAAAATCTAGAGACTTCAAGTAGAAGCTCATCCGTGTCTTCCAATAGCTATAGTTTGTTCCATCAAATAGTGGGAGTCTATTTGAGGATTGCTCTTCAGTTGTGAAGTACATACTTGATATATGTGATATAGTGATCTATGTAATAGCAGTTATAAATAAGAATATAATAGCAGTGTTACCTCGCTTTACCTGTATAACCCGCTCTGATACTAATTGTGGGAGCAATTGGGATCAGAATATATTACCTCTAGTTGCAGCACTGGCTCTGATACCAATTGTAGGAGCAATTGGGATCAGAATATAATACCTCTCGATGCAGCGCTGGCTCTGATACCAATTGTAGGACCGATTGTAGGAACGAGTTGTAAAGCGCAATACTCTAGAGGGAGGGTGAATAGAGTAGGCAGCGGAAATTAACTACTTAAAAAATGTTAGTAACAAGATCACAGATAATATATCACAGATATGTAAATGAAAAGTAGAGAGTAGAGAGCAAACGCAAACACATGGATGTATACTGGTTTTCCTCTGTTGAGGACTAGTCCAGTCGGAAGAACTCTAGCTTCCAGTTGAATCCACTATGGAAAATCACCACAAGTTTTCATCCGAAGATCTTGCAACTTCTACAACGCGAGCTTTGATCCGAAGTACTCGACCAACTTCAATTGTGAAGTGTGTAACTTCAATCAAGCCTCCGATTACAACCACTCTGAAACTTCTAGACCGTACCGCACTGGCAAATCGACTAGAGGATTGTAACTGGCTTGGGATTTGAAAATAAAAGCTCAGAATACTTTGGAAGAAGTAGTAGGCTGATAGAGAAGAGATATGAAAGTGAATTGGTGTGTTGAAATGATCGAAATCTTTCTCTATTTATAGTTTTTCCAAAGGCAAAATTCTGACAGAATTCGGGCAGAATTCGGGCAGAACTCTATGAGAAAATCTCGGTGGGATCCGTAACTGCAGGGAGACCAAGTTCAAAAAGTAACGTTCACTAACCGAACTCTGGCCGAACTCTGGCCGAATTCGGGCCGAACTCTGGCCGAATTCTCCGGGAGTTCTGTTGGAGTTCTGTCAGGGTTTTTGTAAATTGGTTTTTGGGCTTTTTGAAAAGTCAAACAGTTAGGAAGTAGTTTGGGCTTTTGTAAGTGGGCTTGTTTTCAAAATGAAAGGGTATTTTGAAAACATTTCTTGGGTAGCCTATTTGCCAGTACGATGCAGTGTACATCGTATTCCTAGACTCAATAAATATGAAAAATACATTGATCAAATAGGAAAACCAAGAGCCCTTTGATGACGCCTTTCTTCAAATATTTGAGCAGACTTGAAGACGCCTTTTTCACTGACGGCAATCGTCCAAAGATAAACAGATCTGGAAATCTGAATACCTTCGGGGGCTTCGCCCCCGAACCCCTGACGGGGGGCGCTGCCCCCTCGACCCCTGTCCGCTGACCGGGCAGCGGAACCCCCGATGCGAGGCCCCGGATAGGTCGTTAGGCGGTTCAGAGAAATCTTCTTGTGTAACACCGTCTTTGGCCCATCATTGTATATGTCCTGGTTTGACAAAGCTTGATCATGCTTACAGCATGTCTACAAATACATGTTAGACAAACGAAACCAATATGATACAAGCATAGCAATATTGATATTAGGACAATGCTAATATTAGGACAATGCTAAGTTTAAGTAGCAACTAGCAACATAATAGTGATTACATGAATATTAGTGATGTCATTATGTTAAACTTAATTGATTAGCCATATTCAAAAATATGATATAATCATTGGGCTAACAAACCGCATACGCTCCCGAGCCGCATGCGATTTGAGAGTCTTCTTTGAACCGCATAGGGCCGCTCCTGTGTGAGCCGCATAAGCTTCTTACTCCGAGCCACATGGATCATTATTCTAATATTTTCCATGCTTCTACACTTATTGCTAGGACACCCACAGTTATTGTCAATTCACCTGGTATACTACTGGGCATTGGTTATACCCAGGTATACACTGCTGCACACCCATTTTTCTTTGCCTACCCCCTGATACTTAGGAACCCCTGTAATCTTTAGTTGTAGCCTACTGTATTCAGTGAACTAACCCATTAGTGCCAATCACTGGTACCAGATAATGGACACATGAACAACCTAACTTGCTACATACCTCAAACTTGATACTCCTGTATTCAGATACTCTAGGAATCCGAGTACCCAGGTATACTCTGTGTACATTAACATGAAAATCTAGTTTATTCTTGTGTACTTGGGTTGGTTACTCCACCTGGCCTATGGGGCTAACTCCTACTTATTCCCTGTCCTATGGTCCATTCCTACCTGTTGTCCAATCAGTACCCCTAGGGCTATATGCACCAGCCTACAACCCTTGAAGGTTTGACACAACAACCTACTGTACATCCACCCATATCCTGTTACCATCCTGCAAGCATACACTTGAGCCTACCCAAATGCTGATATAGCAACCTAACCTCAAAATGTCATTACTATGGTTGGGGTACATGGTACTCAAGTTCTCTGGATTCCCCTCAGGACATCTGACCTTGTCTTGCACCAATGGGGTCAACCCTATGTCTATTGTGATGACATAGCATCCCTTACCTGCATATATTGCTTTCTGCATATATTGCTTTCTGATGTTTACTCAAGCCTAACCTACCCTCATATCCTGTGTTCTGTGCCATGAGCTCTGCTCTGATGTAAAGTGTAGAATGAAGACTGATAGGAGAGTCCAAGTTGGGTATCATGTATTAAACTAGAAGTTTACTGTTGGGGTCTGATGTTAGGGTCGAAATGGCACTAACAGTTAATTAGGTACCCAAATGTTACACTTGGTGTTATGATATCAGAATGATACCAAGTATACTGCTGTATCACTCATAATTCTAATACTCCTTCTACCCTTCCTGGTTCATCTACTAGGTGTCTCAACCTATGTTACTTCCTGGTTTATCTACCTGACATAACTTCTAAGAATTTTCCCCTCTTACATGACCTGAGTCAATGAACCAAAACCCCTAAACCACACAATGGTGAACGGGTTCACAAGTATCAGTTTGTAAACTGATGCAATATTAGTTAAGAACTGATACTAAGCATCAATTTGGATAAACTCATACACCCCTCTGTACAAACCTCCCTCTATACATCCCTTATGTCTAGAACCTAACATCAAAATCTCATAAACTTATCTATATAATATATATAAGATACATATACATACAATAGTCTACTGTAGAGGTACTTATATAGGATACCTATAGCAGATATGGTATAGCAGTTATGAATTACTCTAGCTCACCTACCTACATTGGTGTGGTATATGGCAGCATGTAGAACAGGTTATATATATATATATATATATATATATATATATATATATATTTAAAATATATATATATATATATATATATATATATATATATATATATCCACGTATAGCCACAAATACTCAAGCTCCTTCTTTCCCTGTCACATATGCCAGACACATGACTCACTCGAGCCCTGTTACCTCACCTGGACATCCCTGCTATGGGGCTTGCCCTGCTGTTGGTGCCCAATCCTATGGCCAAGCTGGCTAAACTGCCCTGCTAATCTGGCCCTAAACAAGGGACAGGATCCCC
This sequence comes from Iris pallida, assembly GCA_029216955.1. Lineage (NCBI taxonomy): Eukaryota > Viridiplantae > Streptophyta > Magnoliopsida > Asparagales > Iridaceae > Iris > Iris pallida. The sequence continues at coordinate 4,570,996 of JANAVB010029815.1, forward strand.
TGCTCATTGGGCATTGCCAACCCCCTCCCCCCCCCACTGCACACTGTTACTCTTTCATTGCAGGCCTTCAACAGAACTGTCTCTCCCATCCTTCTGATACTCCTCACTTTCAAGCGAGTGGGCCTGTCCTACTCTATCATATTACCCACCAGGTACTCAGAGTGATATAAGGGAGCTCTCATGACAGTATCCATTGGCACAAGGAATTCTTAAATGACCACATCTAATGGGTACCCGGGAAAGTTCATGTGACTTTGCTATGTCAGTATTAATGGATACCAAGGGGTGTTTGTGATGACTTTTGATTTAGCAAGGCTGATTGGACATGTCTTACCCTGTCCACTACCCGAACTTGGTTCCAGTATGGTCATATACTGACTCCTATTAATTCTTAGCTCTGAAACACCCTGCCTACACTAGTACAATGTGTCACAACAGTTCCTCATACCTCTACTTCCTATGTGTTCCCTGGGCTTTACTCTATACTGCTGCCCCTAGGTACTAACATCCCATGTGCAACCAGTATGTAATATACACAACTTAATACCACTGTAACTTGATATATGTGTATACCCTAACCACATGTTCTTAGGATATCCTATCTACCTATGAGGGGCAAGTCCAGTAGCTGCTATCCCCAACAAAACCCTGTTTCCTCTAGCCTGTAGCCATCAGGAATTGGAAGCCCAGACCTAGCTCTGATATTAAGGTCAAATTGGCACTAGCTATCAATCAGGTATAACGATGTTATACTTGATATTAAGGTATCAGTGTGATACTAGATGTTGAACATGATATCAAGTATCATGTATGCTACTAAGGGTCAAGGATGATATCGAGTACCAAAATTTGATACCAAATATACACCTTGATGCCAGGCTGTCCCTGTTGATACCCCTTTTATTTCCCATAATACCTGAAGTCGTATCATTGACACCCTGTGTTCGACACACGAGTACATCCCATAAGTCCCTTATTTGACATTAAGTCGAACACCTACCCATCTCATCCTATAATGGTTAATAACAGGCATTTACAAGTCTAAGGGTAGATTAGTTCTAATGAATTAAAACTATGGTGGGTGAGAGTTACTTGTCGAAGGTTGGATTGCTTCGACTCTCCAAGTATTCCTCGACGCAAAGCAGGGGAAGACTTGTGGCAGGAAAATTAGGGTTTAAAGGGAGAGACGGGGGCATTAATTAGCATACATATATATAGACTAAATTGAATCTTGTCGGGTTAAGAAGGAGGGGGATTTGATCATATCTGAACCTGCTTTGGCTTCGGCCGTTGTAGAAATTTGAATACATGTTTAAGTCTCTGGTCGTTCAGGTGTAATTTGAATTAACAATTTACACTTAAGTGCCTCATCAATCTGTTTTTCGCAAAAAGGGCCTCCCTAAGGGTATATGGATATAATGGCATTGATTGAACAATTAATAATGATTCTAATATTAACATTAATAAATAATAAAAAAAATTGGGTTAAGGGTTCACAATTATCTAGTTAGCCAACATTATGGCTGGTTACTTTTATTTTAGTATTTTTTATTTCAACATTGTACTTCTTTTTCGTGGATATACTTCCACTAGACTATTGTAGACAGAACAATTGTTTTGGATATTTCTGATCTTTATTATATTTCATATTAGTTCATTTATCATATTTCTGTTTGTGTTGTTGTTACTTGATTTTGTTGATGGTATTATAGTGATTGTGGAGATTATGGACTTTGTAACGCCCCAGTCCCAATATACGTAGGACTAGGAACGTAGACATGCCAGCTGTATTCATACGAAGTACGTAGGCCTCGTATAAATACATAAGCTGTAAAATGTAGTAATCCAAGACAAACTAAATCTCATCCACAATAAAAAGAATAATAATATAAATATCAACTCGAATATTTATGATACAATCGTTGGGCGGAGACAAAGTCCACTACCAACTATCTCAATGAAAGAAATGTACAAGAATCGATCAAATAAAATGGCAAGACGAACCAAGCGCAATCGTCTTCGAAGGAATGGAGAAGATCACGGCCTTGGCTAGAATACCTGCAGAAGACATGAACACACACCTGGGGAAAAACCAGGTCCTCAGACGGACGTAGCAAGATACAGGAAGAACAAGCTAATATGAACTGTCAGAATAAAATAATATATAAATGACTATCCTAGACACAAATATGCAAAGGAGATTCTAACCGCCTAATATGCAATTTAGTGGACAACTTTCATGCGCATGGGTGGGATTTTAGGCTATGTGTACGTAACTGGCATCCAGTCATCTGTATCCGGCCGTAACGTCCAAAACGTCAGAGGGTATCTGCAAATATATCGCCACAGTTCCATCCGGAGACTGTTGTTTACCTGTTTGGCTTCCCATACGTACTAGCGACTGTCATTCCCCAATATTTCCCATACTGTTCAAGTCATGTCCATTGTTCGTCCAGTTTTGTAACTGCTTGAGTCTCTAAAACCCTAGTCATAGCAGTTACAAACAACTACCGTCACACGACAATAAAGATAGCTAGTCAATAAGTTGTGCCCCTAATAAAATGCCTCAAACCGTATAGTATAAGTGTCATGGCCATCGGAGATATAAAAATATCCCGCAATAGGAGGGTAGTCCGCTAACACTAAGTTAACATGTATATAGTAAAGTTAAACGACTAATAGAGTCGCTTGCACCCAAGTGTGGCTTGGACGCACAGTTTATAACAAAGGAAACTAACAATATGGAACAAAATAAATAATGCAGAAAATAAATAATTGACAGTTAATTAGCAAGGTATACTTGCATGTTGGGTCGCCTGGTGTGGTGCTATGATCATGTGGCACAAGATCGACTTCGATGTTACAACTACGGAGTATTCCATCGGGTCCAGAATGATTAAGTTAGCTTGGGGCGAGACGGGGATGTCCAAGGACTAGGCACGAACAAGATTTGATAACCGAAGGGTTTGGAGAAAATAATACATACTCTATCTCTTTGAAAAATACTTATAGTACTTCAAATATATTTTATTAGCCGAAATATGTTTTTAAATAAATATTGAAAATTTATTCTAAGGCAGAACCTAGTTTTGTCAAAGTATTATAATATATATTCTTAATTAACGAAAATACTATACTGGTATAAGTATTTTGAAGTCCAAGTAGTAATATACATATAGATTTTAAAATTACTTATTTTCCTAATTAGTTCATAAAAATATATTTGTCAAATATATATATATATATATATATATATATATATATATATATATATATATATATATATTAAAGTAAATGCGTAACCTACTGAGGTTAGTCCACTAATTTAAATATGTATATATGGTTTCTAGAAACGAATTTTTGAAATCCTTTTAGAAAAACTCTAGCCCGAAATCCATATTAAAGCCCAAAATGTATATAAACCCAATAACAAAAATACTGCTAATAATAAGAAAATAAAAATAATAAGATAATAATAATAATGATAATAATAATAATAATGATAATAATAATAATAATAATAATAAATATAATAATAATAGTAATAATAATACAAAAAAAATAGTTAAAGGAAATATCAACTGTTAATCCACTTAAAATAACTTTAGTTATAATAATAAATATTAATAGATTATTCTATCAAGAAGCTCGAATTGTGCTTCTGCTCTTTTCGTGTAACACTACAGAGTGTAATAAGAGAGAGAAAGGCAACTGAGGGAATCAAAGGAAAAATAATAGTAAAAAGAGAGGAAAAAAAATCAAATTAAGAGTAGTGAAGAGAGGGAAGAGACGGGGGAGAGAGAGGGTGTTTCACGGAGGGGGCTCTCGCGCCTCCAGAGAACTCGTCGACCGGTGGGTGCGCGGAGGGAGCGGAGTAGGAAGGAAGAGGCGGAGGGACACGGGTGAGGAGGCTCAGATCTGGCGGAGGGGCGGTGCCAGCGTCGGTGAGGGAAGGCGACGGAGAGGAAGATCGAGGTCGGCGGGCGGCGACGTGCGGGCACGCGACGGCGACCATCCCACGGAGAGGTGCAGAGAAGAGGAGGGAAAGGGCTCCGTCGGTTTTCTTGGCCGGGGAGTCGCGGCGGCACGGCGGCGTGCCGTCATAGGAGAGGGGCTCGGGCTGGCGGAGAGAAAGGGGGTTTTCGGCGGAGGCGGCGAGTGGCTGCGGGGGGCAGCGCATGAGCTTCACCTCCGGCACTGAAGTTCACCGGCGCTTATCGACGGTGGTCACGAGCGGAGTCTGGGCAGCGGCTCGGAGAGCGGCGCCGGAGAAGGTGAGTAGGGTTAGGGTTTTAATTTCTTCCTTCTTTGTTGGTGGTGGTGATTTTTACGGTGATGATGGTGGTGTCGAGGTGAATTTAGTTTTGGTTTTTGGGATTTTGAGGGTGGTTCGGAGCGGTGGTGGTGGTAAGGGCGACGACGGTGACACTGATGGTGGTGGCGAGTCCGGGGCTGCGGTGGTAGCTGCGGTGGGATGGTGGCAACGAGTATGGTGGTGATGGGTTTGGCTGAAGTTCGATGGGGGTGTCGATGATGGCAGGATGATGGCGGGGTGTGTTTGGCCAAGGCTGGTCGGTTTGGTAGATCCCGTAGGCGAGGGCAGAGGGAATCGGTCGGAGGGTGGCGAGGGTGTTGCAGACTGGTTAGGGTGGGGGTTGAGGCACGATGAGGGTGATGGCGTTGGTGGTGTCGGAATGTAATTGGCATGGTATTGGTTGTATCTGACACGGGAAAGAGGACGTAGCGATGTGTCCGGGGGTGTCGGACACGATAAAACAATATAATTGTAAAAAAATAATGGGAAGGAAAGATGGACACAGACACGGTGCACATGATTGGCTATTGTGTTTGAGGGGTTTATGGAATTTATTGAGAAAGAGGGCAAGTACCTCTCCTTTTATAGGAGGTGGGAATCCATATTGGATAAGGAGTAGGAGGATTTTAATCCCCTTTAGATAAATCCATTATTAATTTAAATAAATTTAAACCAATCAAATCCAAATTCAAATCGAAATCCAATTTAAATATAATTAAAATCCATCATTTAGTATAAATTCAAATAAGGAAAATTCAAATTTCAATATAGATATTAATTAAATAAATCCATGAAATCAAATCGAGATTTAAATTGCTACAATAAATTCAAAATATATTTTCCAAAATACTAATAATAATAATTTCAAAAAATAATAAATATTTTTAAATATCTTTTTGAATAATAAAATATTAATATTAATAAATTTTGAAAATCAATTTAAATATTAATAGGAACTACTTCCAAAATACCTTTTAAATAATTTAAGATAATGGCTAAATTACAACTTGATACCCTCAACTATCTAAAATGTTCAACTTGATACCCTCAACTTTGATAGGTACTAACTTAATACCCTCAACTATATAATAATTTTATATTGATACCCAAAATTTTAAAAATGACAAAATTACCCCTTCCTCCTCCTTCCCCGAGAGCTCCCCCCCCCCCCCGCACCACCCCTCCCCCGGCGCTGCCCCCGTGCACCCCTCCCCTTGGTCGTGGCCCCGTGCCCCCCCGCCTCCGGCTGCTTTCCAAGTGTGCGATCTCGCCGCCATGCGCAACTCCGGGCACGCCAACACGGGGTGGGGGGAGGGGATTTCGGAAACTGGAGGGGGAGGGGAGGTCGTCGACGGGTGGGAGGGGGAGGGGTGGGGAAGGTCACTGGTGGGATGGAGGGGGGTTTGGGTGGAGGGTGTGAAGGTCGAAGGCGTGGGTGGGGATGTCGTTGGCCGGAGGCAGGAGGCAGGAGGGGGGAATTCGCCGGCGGGAGAGGAGGGGGGAGGTCGTCGACCAGGGGCAGGAGGGGGGCGGTGTTGGAGGGGAGGGGCAATTTTGCCCAAAACTTTTTAGGGTATCAAGTTAGTACCTATCAAAGTTGAGGGTATCAAGTTGAAAAACTGAAATAGTTGAGGGTATTAAGTTGTAATTTAGCCTAAGATAATTAATAAAAATTTTGAAACATAAACTCGTCTTTTTATAATAATAAAATTAAATAATGTTTTTGAAATCTTGATGCGATACTTTTCACAACCTTAAGTAAATAAAAGTAATTACTATATATTATTTTGAAAATATAAAATATAAAAATATTTTTCTCAAAATATGTACGCTCGCACATATTCGCACTCGTCGAGCAATTACGAAAAATACAATTTTTCTCACGACGTACAATACGACTATGTGACGTATTAATACAAAAAAATCAGTACTAAAAATATAGTAGAAATTTAGGGATTTTACATCCTACCCAACTTACAAGAATTTCGTCCTCGAAATTAAAATAAGTAGGGGGTTGAGAGGGTACAAGGGTATAGCAATGAGGAACAATCAAATCACGACGTTCAACACATGCATATGAAAATCGTGATTTCGATAACTACGGAAATAAATCACGAATTTAATTTAGGAAGTAATTGATGGTTGCGATAATGAATCTAGAGTCAAAGGTAAGGACAAGTAACTCGAGATGGGGATATAGTCCCATCGGTTGGTCGATGGCTAACTATTTTGGCAATAGTTGGAGGATAACTAAAGGTGATACCTTGGGTCTATCTATTAGGTATGAGTCTTCGTCAAAAAAAAGTGAAAGATGAGAACCAATATGAGTCCAAAGAAGTTGTTTTCAAATATCAATATGTGGTTCAAAGGCGAGGGAGTAATTCAAAAAGATTTGCCAAGTCTGTCGCGGATGGGGCCCTAGAGGACAAGTTTAGCTATGTCCCCATCCACGTAGAATAATAGATAAAAGCGAACCAAAGTGCACTAGGTTGATCAGACCATCATGCACCGGTTCTGAGTAGACAATATGTTAGTGGGTGCGCACCCAATAAAATATGTCATGATCAAGCTCGATAAGGAAATAAGCTTGCAAAACTTAGGCTAATCTAGCAGCATAGGATAGTCAAAAATAGTAACAAAAACATAGGCACGATCAATATTGAAAGAAGTGGAATTAGTTCAAAACTTCTTAAGAACCTAGTAATGTCTTATGTTGGTGCCTAAACAGTCGTTCTATTGTCTACTTGCTTAAGACTTGGTTAAGGTCACAAGGATGATTAGGTCGTAAGGCATTCTACCCAACTTACAAGAGTTAAACTAAGGGTGTTAGGACAATGGACCAAGTCTACCTAGTTTGGATTACCTTCCTAACCAACATCAAGCACGAAAGAAGGATAAGAATTAACGGTAGAGGGAATCAAGCAAGATGCAAATTGAGGAGTCAAGCGAGAAGGCAGTAAAGTGTGTGGATGAGATCCTAGACTCTAATCCTATACGCAGGCTTGCTTGGTACGGTAAAGCAACCAAACAATTTATCTTGACCTGCATGGGCCACCACAAAAACATGTAATGCCCGAGTTCCAATATACGTAGGACTAGGAACGTAGACATGCCAGCTGTATTCATACGAGGTACGTAGGCCTCGTATAAATACATAAGCTGTAAAATATAGTAATCCAAGACAAACTAAATCTCATCCACAATAAAAAGAATAATAATATAAATATCAACTCGAATATTTATGATAGAATCGTTGGGCGGAGACAAAGTCCACTACCAACTATCTCAATGAAAGAAATGTACAAGAATCGATCAAATAAAATGGCTAGACGAACCAAGCGCAATCGTCTTCGAAGGAATGGAGAAGATCACGGCCTTGGCTAGAATACCTGCGGAAGACATGAACACACACCTGGGAAAAAACTAGGTCCTCAGACGGACGTAGCAAGATACAGGAAGAACAAGCTAATATGAACTGTCAGAATAAAATAATATATAAATGACTATCCTAGACACAAATATGCAAAGGAGATTCTAACCGCCTAATGTGTAATTTAGAGGACAACTTTCATGCGCATGGATGGGATTTTAGGCTATGTGTACGTAACTGGCATCCAGTCATCTGTATCCTGCCGTAACGTCCAAAACGTCAGAGGGTATCTGCAAATATATCGCCAAAGTTCCATCCGGAGACTGTGATTTACTTGTTTGGCTTTCCATATGCACTAGCGACTGTCCTCCACCAATATTTTCCATACTGTTCAAGTCATGTCCATGGCTCGTCCAGTTTTGTAACTGCTTGAGTCTCTAAAACCCTAGTCATAGCAGTTACGAACAACTACCGTCACACGACAATAAAGATAGCTAGTCAATAAGTCGTGCCCCTAATAAAATGCCTCAAACCGTATAGTATAAGTGTCATGGCCAGCGGAGATATAAAAATATCCCACAATACTAGGTTAACATGCATATAGTAAAGTAAAATGACTAATAGAGTCGCTTGTACCCAAGTGTGGCTTGGACGCGCAGTTTATAACACAGGAAACTAACAATATGGAATAAAATAAATAATGCATAAAATAAATAATTGACAGTTAATTAGCAAGGTATACTTGCCTGTTGGGTCGCCTGGTGTGGTGCTATGATCATGTGACACAAGATCGACTTTGATGTTACAACTACGGAGTATTCCATCGGGTTCAGAATGATTAAGTTAGCTTGGGGCGAGATGGGGATGTTCAAGGACTAGGCACGAACAAGATTTGATAACCGAAGGGTTTGGAGAAAATAATACATACACTATATCTTTGAAAAATACTTATAGTACTTAAATATATATTTTATTAGCCGAAATATGTTTTTAAATAAATATTGAAAATTTATTCTAAGGCAGAACCTAGTTTTGTCAAAGTATTATAATATATATTCTTAATTAACGAAAATACTATACTGGTATAAGTATTTTGAAGTCCAAGTAGTAATATACATATAGAGTTTTAAAATTACTTATTTTCCTAATTAGTTCATAAAAATATAGAGTTTATATATATATATATATATATATATATATATATATATATATATATATATATATATATATATATATATATATTAAAGTAAATGCGTAACCTACTGAGGTTAGTCCACTAATTTAAATATGTATATATGGTTTCTAGAAACGAATTTTTGAAATCCTTTTAGAAAAACTCTAGCCCGAAATCCATATTAAAGCCCAAAATATATATAAACCCAATAACAAAAATACTGCTAATAATAAAAAAAAATAATGAGATAATAATAATAATAATAAATATAATAATAATAGTAATAATAATACAAAAAAAAATAATAATAATAGTTAAAGGAAACATCAACTGTTAATCCACTTAAAATAACTTTAGTTATAATAATAAATATTAATAGATTATTCTATCAAGAAGCTCGAATTGTGCTTCTGCTCTTTTCGTGTAACACTACAGAGTATAATAAGAGAGAGAAAGGCAACTGAGGGAATCAAAGGAAAAATAATAGTAAAAAGAGAGAGAGAGAAAAAATCAAATTAAGAGTAGTGAAGAGAGGGAAGAGACGGGGGAGAGAGGGTGTTTCACGGAGGGGGCTCTCGCGCCTCCAGAGAACTCGTCGGCCGGTGGGTGCGCGGAGGGAGCGGAGTAGGAAGGAAGAGGCGGAGGGACACAAGTGAGGAGGCTCAGATCTGGCGGAGGGGCGGTGCCAGCGTCGGTGAGGGAAGGCGACGGAGAGGAAGATCGAGGTCGGTGGGCGGCGACGTGCGGGCACGCGGCGGCGGCCATCCCACGGAGAGGTGCGAAAAAGAGGAGGGAAAGGGCTCCATCGGTTTTCTTGGCCGGGGAGTCGCGGTGGCACGGCGGCGTTCCGTCAGAGGAGAGGGGCTCGGGCTGGCGGAGAAAAAGGTGGTTTTCGGCGGAGGCGGCGAGTGGCTGCGGGGCAGCGCACGAGCTTCCCCTCCGGCACTGGAGTTCGCCGGCGCTTATCGGCGGTGGTCACGAGCGGAGTTTGGGCAGCGGCTCGGAGAGCGGTGCCGGAGAAGGTGATTAGGGTTAGAGTTTTAATTTCTTCCTTCTTTGTTGGTGGTGGTGATTTTATGGTGATGATGGTGGTGTCGAGGTGAATTTAGTTTTGATTTTTAGGATTTTGGGGGTGGTTCAGAGCGGCGGTGGTGGTAAGGGTGACGGCGGTGACACTGATGGTTGTGGCGAGTCCGGGGCTGCGGTGGTAGCTGCGGTGGGATGGTGCAACGAGTATGGGGGTGATGGGTTGGGCCGAAGTTCGATGGGGGGTATCGATGATGGCGGGATGATGGCGGGGTGTGTTTGGCCAGGGCTGGTCGGTCTGGTAGATCCCGTAGGCGAGGGCAGAGGGAATCGGTCGGAGGGTGGCGAGGGTGTTGCAGACTGGTTAGGGTGGGGCTTGAGACACGATGAGGGTGATGGCGTTGGTGGTGTCGGAATGTAATTAGCATGGTGTTGGTTGTATCTGACACGGGAAAGAGGACGTAGCGATGTGTCCGGGGGTGTCGGACACGATAAAACAATGTAATTGTAAAAAAATAATGGAAAGGAAAGATGGACACAGACACGGTGCACATGATTGGCTATTGTGTTTGAGGGGTTTGTGGAATTTATTGAGAAAGAGGGCAAGTACCTCTCCTTTTATAGGAGGTGGGAATCCCTATTGGATAAGGAGTAGAAGGATTTTAATCCCCTTTAGATAAATCCATTATTAATTTAAATAAATTTAAACCAATCAAATCCAAATTCAAATCGAAATCCAATTTAAATATAATTAAAATCCATCATTTAGTATAAATTCAAATAAGGAAAATTCTAATTTCAATATAGATATTAATTAAATCAATCCATGAAATCAAATCGAGATTTAAATTGCTACAATAAATTCAAAATATATTTTCCAAAATACTAATAATAATAATTTCAAAAAATAATAAATATTTTTAAATATCTTTTTGAATAATAAAATATTAATATTAATAAATTTTGAAAATCAATTTAAATATTAATTGGAACTACTTCAAAAATACCTTTGAAATAATTTAAGATAATTAATAAAAATTTCGAAACATAAACTCGTTTTTTATAATAATAAAATTAAATAATGTTTTTGAAATCTTGATGCAATACTTTTCACAACCTTAAGCAAATAAAAGTAATTACTATATATTATTTTGAAAATATAAAATATAAAAATATTTTTCTCAAAATATGTACGCTCGCACATATTTGCACTCGTCGAGCAATTACGAAAAATACAATTTTCCTCGCGACGTACAATACGACTATGTGACGTATTAATACAAAAAAATCAGTACTAAAAATATAGTAGAAATTTAGGGTTTTTACAGACTTGTATGTGATAGTATAGTTTAGGTTATCGTAATACGACTGGAATAAGTCCATTAAATTGGGATACTTATTCTAGTTCTTACAGCTGGCATGCTTATGTCTTAAGTTCCTATGAATTATGGAAATGGGCGTGACAGATGGATTGCCCCTATGTCTTTTATAGACCTGACCGTATTTAGGGTACTGGAGTACTTTGATGTATATAGATAGCTTTGTTTCATCCCCGCTCTTCAGTATTCTGGTTCTGGAGTGTGATATAGAGTTTTGTCGTCTTGTCAGAAGCCTTAATATTAAAACCTTGTCGAAGTATAAGCCTCTGTCATGTCAGATTTGGAGGACATTACACGAAGCATAATGTGGAGCCCCGCTCCGCTCAATTCAATAGGATGAATCAATGGATACAACAATGTTTGAACTTCGCTATGCAGCGTCTTGCTCAAAGTGTCGCTTGGTCAAGGCAAGTCTTTGTTCAGGTGGGTGCCTTCGATGAACTCGTCGCATTTTTGCCCTCACTCTTAATAAAATAGATGTCCTGTTTGTTCTAAGTCAATAGGCTTGTTGCATGCTAATAAAATAGATGAACTTACATAACTAAAGGAATAATCCTATTCTATATCATATATGCGTAGAGCATAAAAATATTAAACTTGTTGCTAGATAATACTTCACATTGTGCTTTCAAATTGGTTCTTGCTATATCGATTGCAGGTCTTGTATAAAGTAGAGTTTTGATATGTTGCCCCCATAGACTATTGACTTGCTATGATAGTTTATACGTTCCCACGGTGTTATTGCTTACTATATACACGTTTACTTTTGTAACTTCATGATATACCCATGGATTGGCCAGTTCCTATTTGAAAGGTTGTAATTTCTTAATCGCTGCAGTTGCTACTCCTGCAAATACTTTAGCCCATTCATTGTTGCAACTATGGGCCCTGAAGCATAAGGAAATTTTACTCATTTGTGTCAATTAGGCGGCCTGTGGACTTCTGTTGCTCTCCATGGTGCTTTCGGACTAATAGGTTTCATGTTATGTCAATTTCAACTTGCCCAATCTGTTCAATTGTGACCTTATAATGCAATCGCATTCTCTGGTCCCATTGATGTTTTTGTTTTCGTATGCCTGATTTATCCACTGGGTAAATCTGGTTGGTTCTTTGTACCCAGTTTTGGTGTAGCAGCTATATTACGATTCTTCTTATTCTTTTAAGGGTTTATGTGAGCCCCCTACTTTAGTATATTCTATATGTATATTTTATTAGCGAATATTTCTGACAAACTAATTTCCTCAAAAATTACTTACTTGTTGGTTACCTTATACATATAATTAGATAAATCACTTTATTATTAGATTATTATCTAGCATACCTATTAACTATTTTAGGTTGATATTTGATTATAGCTAAAAATTAGCATTCTTTTTGGTTAGAATCATAGAAGGAAATTAGATGATATGTAGGTTCCCATATAATATTTTGAAAGGTTATGATATGTTGGATAAATGAAAATTTTCCAAACGAAAATACTATTTGGCACCCGTGGGTGCATAGCTGGTGCACCCACGGGCCCGAGAACGCCTCTGCTATCGCGACCACCGCCCCTACCGCTCCGCTGCCGCCTTCCCCACCCCCTGTTCCACTACCGCCACCTCTTTCTCCTACTACAACGACGACGACCCCTCCCCTCATGCTGCTCTGCTATCCTTGACATCGGTGACGTCGTCGCCGCCCCCTCCTTCTCTGTCGAGTCCTCCTCTCTCTACTACCCTGCCTCCCCTGCCCTTGTCGCGGCGACGGAGGCATTCTCGGCCCCGCAGGTGCACCGGCTGTGCACCCGCGGGTCCAAATAGCAGATTTGTATGTTTTAATATTAGCTTCCTGGGTCTGCTACTGCGGGTCGATTTAAAAATGAAATCCAACTGCATCTGTACTATCTATATATAAGTTATGGGTTTAGGGCTTTCGGGTTAGCGGGTTTTGGTTGTGCCTACCACCCGAAATTTCAAAATTTTAGCCGTTAGAAATCACCACTGCTGTTATAGTCTTGGTTGGGTTAAGGCTTAGGAAGGTTTGAATACAAAGCCCATAATAGCAAATCCCAAATCCCTATAAAAACATTATCGATAATTTGGAAAACAAATCTGCTATTTGGCACCCACGGGTGTACAGTCGGTGCACCCGCGGGTTCGAGAACGCCTCCGCCACCGTGACAAGGGGAGGGGAGGCAAAGCAGTAGAAGGAGGGGGGACTCGGCAGAGGAGGAGGGGGCGGTGACAACGTCACCGACGTCGAGTACGACGGAGCAGCATGAGTGGGGAGGGGTCGTCGTCGTTGTAGTAGAAGGAGAAGGTAGCGGTAGTGGAGCACGGGGTGGGGAAGGTGGCAGCGGAGGGGTAGGGGCGGTGGTCGCAGTAGCAGAGGCGTTCTCAGCCCCGTGGGTGCACCGGCTATGCACCCGCGGGTGCCAAATAGTACTTTCGTATTTTAAAGTAGAGTAATACCCTATAACATTGAGCAACAACCCCCTTGTTTGAGCATTGGATTGGTGGACCTAGAGGTCTTGGGTTCGAGCCCTATGTTTTTTTTGTGGGGGGGATTTTTTGCAAATTTCTTTTCTTTCTATTGGTGTGTTCAATAGAGATAATGTTGAGTTCAAAATTAACAGACGCTCTAGCCATTTTCTTATGAGCATTAGCTCAACTGGTTGGGGGGCATGGATGATATATGAGTGGTCTAGAGTTCAAACCTTAGCTTGTTAGATAGTGGAATACTTTTGGTGGTTCATTAGATTTTTTGAAGTTTTTTTCCTTAAGTTCTTTACTTAGGCCCAACTTGTTAAAAATGGTTTCAACCACATAAATATTTTGGTTCAACTTAATATTTTTATTTCTATATATTATTTGCTACGGCCTACGTCGACATGTCGGAGAGTAGTAGAGTAGAAGAGTCTAGCAAGTAGGGTCCTAGTTTAATCATGGTATTATTATTATTTTCCTCTTCCTAGATAGGCTAATAATTGATTATTTGAATCAGAGATTGCTAATTCAGATAATTAATTTAAATCCTAAATTATTCTCTTGGTCATTTTGTCACAATGGACACTTCAAACTTGGACGTGGGACCAACACTTCCTATTTAGCAACCAGAGCCAGGCAAGTGTACCTTGCCATCCTGTATTTCAGTTTTGCATGTAAATTTTCAAATATTTATTCTTGTGGTATTACGTACCGACGTAGAACCGTCGATCGATACTTCGTATCTGAGGCAGATTCGGGTGCAGGCGTACGATTGTAAGTCTAGTATCGTCATTAGAGACTGTTTCCATACCGTGGTTGTACCAACCTAGATACATATGTACCATAGGACATTGTTGTACACTTTCATTATTCCAGACTCCCTGTATTCCAAAGTTGTCCGGAAGTCCAGAACCTATGTTTATTCATGACCCTGATTAGGTTACATTTACTTTACCATGTATGGCCGACTGTTACTATTAGAGGATCAGATCACGCGAGTCATGGGTTCGACTCGTATGTTCTCATAGGAAGGGAGGACAGCTACTAGATGCTTGGGCTAATATGCACACACTGTTTCATATACATCGTTGAGTCTCTATATCGTAGCTACGATCCTGTATCTCGTTGATTCTCTATATCGGAGCTATGGATTTTGCATCCCGTTAAGTCTCTATATTGGAGCTACGAATTTAATATTTGGAAAGTCCATATATCGAATATTGTACTCAAAAGTAGCATATCACATAGAACGGTTGTTGTCTAGTTCACCCTGTCCCGATACAGTTTACATACTCATATTTCTAGTACTGTTTACATCTGGCTTGTATATTATATACCTTGTTACGTCCCGTTGAAGACCTGGTTTTCTTCTAGGTTGGCTGAGTAGGTTTTATTGAGCGCCTTGCTAGATTGTTGATGGTATTCATTTTATTACAGGTATTCAATCTTCAAAGTTATATGTTTTATTTACTGTTATTTGTATCTGCTTAATAGCCTAGTATTTATATAATCATATTATCTTTTCAAGTCTATTCGAGCAAGTATGATTATTGGGCTGCAGACTAGTTTTCATATTTCCTTTTCTCATGTTTCTGTTACTTGGATTGAGATATAGATTGATGGTAGTGATAGCTACACTATTTCGAACAACTTATACGTCGAACTAGAGTCTGGTTGAATACGTAGCTGACTAATGCTACGTGGCTCGGTCCTGCATATTTTGGTACTGGAGCGTGATAGTTTCATAATTGGACACTGAACTCATTTCATATGATGGGAGTTGTCGGGGTATAAACTATAGCTAGCATTTTTATACCACGGTTTCAATGCTTGCTATGACATACATGTTGTTTGGGCAGGAGGGTTACCAAATAGTCGCTTCTGAGTTTGAGACAAAAAAAATTGGAAACATAGAAAGTTCATGGGGCCGTTTGTCGTCGAGACAATTCCTGGTCTAGATGCTGCATAGGGATGGAAGCACTTAGATAAGTAATGGCTTGAATAGGATGGTAAGTCAGAGTAAAGACCTTGGATGGTCATGGACAACTTATGCACAAGGGCACATTTCCTTGAACGGTATCCCGGAGCTATGTGATCGACTCGGCCTAGGAGAAAATAAGATAGCTGAGCAAGTTCACGTTCAGGTGATTCGAGGACTTCAGCGGGGCTTACTACCCGTGCTGCAAGGGCTTCGTCTATACCAAGCTATACATCTAAGATGTCTTGTATTGTCAGTGACCCCTCATATAGATTGAGTCAGTATGCTAGCGACGATCTGCGTGCATGTCGCTAGTTGAGTAAGGAAGTGGATGCACAACATGCAATGCAACTAGCACTCCTAAGATTTGGCTTTAGCAAAGATATGCATTACGACCCAATTTGTGATGCACGACACGCAATGCAACTAGCGAGCCTAAGATTTGGCTTATCAGAGACATGCATTATGACCCAATTTGTGAACAATATGAATCAATGGACGCAACGATATTTGAACTTGGCAATGCAGCGACTTGCTCAGAGTTTCGCTCGATTGAGGCAAGTCCTCGTTCAGGTGGGTGGCTTGTTGAACTCGTGTTTACTTTGCACCCACACTTAATAAAATAGAAGCCGTATTTGTTCTAAGTCAATAGGCTTGTTGCATGCTAATAAAAGGGATGAACTCACATAGCTAAGGGAATAATCCCATTTTGTATCAAATATGCATAGAACATGGAAATGTTAATCTTGTTGCTAATTTGTACACGCCATATCGATTGCACGTCTTGTGTAAAGTAGAGTTTTCATATGTTGCCCATGACTATAACTTGATGTTATTTTATACGTTCCCATGGTGTCAATGTTGGTTATAGTATACACGTTCCCACAGTTTTAATGCTTGTTATGGCATATACGCTGCCACGATTTTGAGGCTTCTCATATAGAGTATGACATTGTTGGGCAAAAGGGCTATCAAATAGTCACCCTTGAGTTTGAGACAGAAAATATGGAAACATAGAAGTTCTAGGGGTCGTTTGTTTCCGAGGCAGTCCCTGGTCTAGAAGATGCATAGAGATAGAAGCACTGAGATAAGTAATGGCTTGTAGGGTGGTAAGTTCAATTAGAGACCTTCCATGATCATGGAAAACTTGTGCACAAGGGTGTCCTTGAACAGTATCCCAGGGCCATGGGACCGATTCGACCTTGGAGGAAACAAGATAGTTGAGTAATTTTATGCTCACATGATTCGAGGACTTTAGCAGGACTCGCTACTCGTACTGCAAGGGTTTCGTCTACCAAGCTATAACTCCAAGATGGCTTGTATTGCCAGTGACCCTCATATAGATTTAGTCGGCATGCTTGTAGCAATTCGCGTACATGTGTTTAGTTGAGTAAGGAAGTGGATGCATGGCACGTAATGCAACTATCAAGCCTATGATTTGGCTTCTATAGAGACAAACGTTATGACACAATTTGTTATACCATGTTTCAATAGCGTGGCACTAGATTTCTATGTTATAAATTGATTTATAGAATATGGAAGGCCGACAGTAAGTATGAGTAAGTTTCACTCTGTTGTGTAGCACGGTTATGATAGTCGAAACGAAAATTATTTCATGAAACTGATCCGAAAGCAAGTTAGAAAGACCACTAAAATCATAGTACACAATAAATAAAATAACAAGTTGGTTTTGTATGGGTATGCGAGAGACTTTTCCATCAGCTCATTTCTATATACTGATACCCTACTAGTTTGTATGCAGGACGGGTAGTAACTCGTTCGGTACGGCGCTCGCTTGGACGCATCGACGCATGGAATTTCTTTGGTATTTCGAGGCATGCGACCGCATTGAAGACTTCAATTTTGTAATTGACATAATGTATGGACATCACCTATTGTAATCGTTCTCAGGTTGTAAGGCTCAGGTCATAATTCTACTTTAAAATGGTAGAGAGAGGGGGAGAGTTTGAGTGATTGTAATCATTGTGTAATTCAACTTTTTTGTTTGGGACTTCTTTGTGACTCCATCATTTAGCTGCTCAATCGGCCATTTCGGTATCCACCTTGTGCGACCGCAACTTAGTCTCACACGACATCATGCCCTAGCGAGGACGATCGGTTATGCGAAATTGGGGCATGATATAGGGGTATCAGAGCATGATTTACGTTATTGGATTTTTGATCAAATTCTTTTGAACCTTGATGTTGTTTTCGTAATCGATGCTGTCAACATTTCGTCTCAATGTTTTACGGGATGTTCTATACACTAAGTCTAGATAATTTACAAATCTCACGTGGGTATTTGTTGACCAAAAGATAAATTTTATGTAAGGCCTTGTTGGATGAGTTGAACTGAGCATTACATACCGAGACGTATGTCCATGTTAGCAAATCGTATACGGGATAAAAATATTTTCAAATTTTGATGCGTCGGTCCCAAATATTCATAGGACCAGGAATACGTACACATGCCAGATGTATGTATACGAAGTCTACTCCAATATATTGAACCCACGACTACACACATAAGCTGTAATTTAATAGCTCCAGCTCATAATAAAAACTCACGATAAATACTAAATCTTATCCATAATAGAAAGAAAGAATAAAAAAAATTAATGCACCAAATAGTCAAGTATGAGAAGTCAAATAAAATTGAATAACCGAGTGGAGGCAAACCACTACAAATCGACTATAATAAAAATTTAAGTATAAAAATAGTCCAATCCCATGAAAGGAAAAATAAATAATAACTACAGTACAAAATAAATAATAACTACAGTACTCCAACTAAACTATATTAAGGAAGCTTAGAGGGTAAGACCTCCTCGTCTGCTAAAGAATCGTCTAGTCCTGGTCCGCACTTTTCAGATTATTGCTCACTGACTATACCTGGAGAGATCACCAGGTCCTCAGAGGGACGTAACAAGATACATATAACATGCCTAGAAACAAAAGATAAAAGCAGATAACATGTGCTAACTACTACAACATCTACATATATAATCGCGCATGTGAGAAAATCAACGAGAATATAAATCGATGTATAAACAAATTCAAATGCCTAAGTCCCTCAATGAACTCATGGCTAAAAATGAAACCATAACTGCTCTTGGGCCTCTTAGGTTAACAACAAATCATAAACCCTTGTGGGCCGCTTAGGTTCACAAGAACAAAACCATAGTCCCTCGTGGACCTCTTAGGTCAAAAGGATGAAAGAGAAATAGAAGGAATTTGCAGTTCAATATCACGCACATGTCTCTCCACCCTACGGCATACTAGACTATAACAACGTGCTATAACCCAGAAAATTCTACTATCATACATACTGTGATCGTGGCTAAATGCTAGCACATGTCAAGAACTAAAGATATAAAAATATCATAAATTACTATGCTAAATCAAAATAAACAAGTATCAAATACCACAAAATATAGACTAATATAAGGAATATAAATAGGCTATATAAACTGAATCATGAACAACAAGATATACATGCCTGGATTAGTTAGAGTCGTTGTGTGTGTGACACAAACGTATCGACACAAAATAGGTTTAGGTGCTACATCTCATAAGATGATCTCAAATGATGAAACATGTAGCTCCACTAAGTCCATAATAGTCCAATTAGCTAGGGTCAATATGAAGAAGTCCATATTCACAAGGAAGTAGAAAATATTTGTTTAGTCATAATTAGGAACAATCTAATCTAAGGCTGTGTTTGATTGGACTTTTTTTCCATGGAAAATATTTCCATCACAAATTTTCCACCGATTGTAGTGTTTGATATCTTATATTTTCCATGGAATTATTTTTCAAAAACTATCATTTTCCATATTTTCTTCTAAAATGGTGGAAAATGAAACTTGCCCAGCCCATAGGAAAATATCATTTTCCATGGAAAATAACTATTTTCCATGGAAAATAATGACAATCAAACACCTAAATTAAGTTTTCCATGGAAATTTTTTAAAATTCCATGGAATTATTTTCTAGGAAAATAATTCCATGGAATTAATTTTTTTTCCACATATTTTCCACCTTGCAATCAAACACACCCTAAGAGGAAAAATTTGATTTAGAAAAAGATAATTCTTATTTAGAAAAAATATATATACTTATTTAGAGAAATATTTATTAACTATTTAGAGAAATATTTATTAACTATCTAGAGATTATTATTGTATATTTAAAACTTATTAGAAATATTAGATATATAGAGCCAAAATTTATTAATATAAACCCATAATATTTATCATATAAAATATGGTTAGGCCCAAATTAAAAATCCCACAAATATTCAAGTCTAAGTAAAATCTTCAATGGGCTTAAGGCCCAACAATTTAGCCCAACCAAAATAATATTCCTAAATAATCTTAGGTTCAACCATTAGGCCCAAATATATCTAATTGAATTTAATTTATTAAGGGTCCAAGGCCTTGTCCATTTATTAAACTCAAAAATCCTTTTGGTGGGCTTAGGCCCAAAACAAACTAAATTTTTCTTAAAGTTCAACCAAATAAATACTAAAAGCCTAGTTAATTCTAAACCTAATATAAAACTGTTGTTCTATTAAGAAAATACAAAAAATGACAGAAGAGGTTAAGAGCGCAGAAAGAGAAACAGATCGAGAGAGAGAGAGAGAGAGAGAGAGAGAGGGATTCAAAAGGAATGTGAGGGAACGGCTCACCGGAGCTCCTCCGCTCGGCGCTGCTGGACTGTGCGATAGTGGAGTCGACGAGGGCTACTGCTGGTGGGGAGATCTAGCGATGTGGAGGTGTAGGTGGTCGGGGAAATGGTCTGGCATGGTTGACGTTTGACGCGGCGTCGCCGACGCTACTCCGGAGACCGATCGTGGAGGAAAAATTGTTTCTCCTAGCGTCGGAGGTCAGAGCACCGGCGCTCGCAGTTGGTGAGTCAGATCTGGGCTGGCATGGTGGAGGACCGGCGAGTGGGGCGATGGTTGTAGTGGTATTCCCATCAGAGGGGTCGACGTCGGGGACGCGGGGAGCATGGGTGTCAAATGGTGGTGGTCTGGTGTATGGGGCAACCGTCGGTAGTCAGGCAGTGGAGGCCGTGGCAAGGTGAGGAGATGGCTGTATTGATGGCACTGGTAGTGGTAGATTTGGGTGCTGGTTCGAGCAGGGACGGGCGTGGCAGTAGGGTGTGGTAATGGCGGTGTTGGTGATTACTGGTGGTGGTGCGAGTAATGATGGTGGTGATTGCCAGTGGATAGCCGGATGAGGAGTCAGCCGGAAGAGTAACGGTGGCTGACAGGGACGTGATCGATAGCTAGGGCTAGGATTAGGATTTTGACTATGTTTTGGCTGTGCCATGGTTGTGTCCGACACTGTTAAAGAATTATTAGGTTTTAGATTCGTGTCCATGTCGAACATGAAAATGGATTGCTGTGTTTTGTTCCTGTGGATTTGGAATAATGGAAATGACACCTAGGATCGGACCCGAGGCCGACACGACTGACACGATAGTGGACACACAGACACAATAACACAAAATAGTTGTGATGAAAAATTATTGTGAATGGTTTTTGGAATGGTTTGGAAATGCAAGAGCGAGGCTCTCCTTAAATAGATAAGTAAATTCCTAATTGGATAAGGATCAAGAATCCTAGAAGCCCAGCGGATAAATCTTTCAATTAATTTAAATGAAATAAAAATTGAAAACTTGATTAATCAAATCTTAATCCAATATTTAGTCACCATAAATATTTAAAATAATATTTAATATCATCAAAATAATTTAAAGCATATTTTCATAAATCAAATCTTACTTAAAAATAAATTAGCAAATCTTTTTGTTGTTAAAAAATACTTATAGAATTTCTTTTATAGAAAATCAAGAAGAATTTATTTTCTATACAAAATTTTAAAGACTAAATAATGAAATCGAAAAAGAGGGTTACATATACTCAGAATGATTATTCTAATTCAATAAAATAAAATAAAAGTTTATAGCAAAATTTTAGGGGGTTTACATGGATGACGAAGTCGGACTCGATTAATGGATGTGGGATAACAATCAATAGAGGTTCTATCGGACAATTATATAGTGCTAATATAGAAGGAAAGTGCTTGGATTTTGAGAAATAGAACGATTGGATAAATCAAGTAAATTATTTATGATTTGAAATCAGTCTCGAGGATTTGTCGAGTGACTCGATCCTAGAGTGGTGTATGGGATAGCCTTAGGAATGTTCGATCAATTAAGAATTTGGGTAGTAATGAGTCTATCAACAAGCGATGCATTAGTACAAAGCCTTAGAATGAGTACTACAGAGTTAGTCATAATTTTGATGTTTCGAATGAGAATTGGTTCAGACGAACAACAAACGACATGTAGCGGAATGTGGTTGTGCTGGTTATGCAATGGAGATTGATAGGATAGATGAATTAATTAAGGAAAGGTTTATGTGTAATGAAATGAATGACTTAGTCAAGGAATTTATATAGATCAACATACGAAAACGTTGGCTTAAAACTGAACGGAATTAAGTTTCAAAATTGAATAAGAAAATATGCGCGTGAATGGAAGACAACAATTTGGAAGTATGAATTGATGGTACGAAAATGATAGTAAGGAATATGAGATGGTATCACTTGATGACTTGAGTTAGAGTATAGTCGATTAATCTTGAAATTGATGAATGGATACTGTATCAATGCTTTGGAAATAGTATTGATTGATACGATCAAAGGATTAGTTGCACAATAACCTAAGTTACACAACAATGGATATGAATTTGAGTTTGGACGAGTGAAATTTTGTAACTAGTTCGGGAGATAACTATATTTGATTTGATCTTGAATGTGGAGGAGCTGATGATATATTCAGTTTGGATGATAGCAATGATTGTACGACTCAGAGTTTGTTGCAAAAGAAAGATCTTCTAGTTATATATGTCATTGATGGTATTGAGGCATATCATAGATCGATATGCGATAACTCGGGGCTACTCTGATTCGACGAACGGTAAATTTTGTTGAATGTTATTATTTGAACAAATCCCAAATTTCTGGAAGTTGACAAATTGATCGATAGTGTCAAATGTTTGATGACTTGATTGGTTGAATTTAGAATGTGCATGAATTAATATTAGTCATACTATTCAGAATAATAATGTTGGTGGATTTGGAGAATGGATGAATCAACTATGATTCGGCCAAATTAGATTTGTATGATTAGTGATATAAGGATTGTTATGACTCAAAAAATTGATAGTAGGCAATCTTGCTACTTTTGCAATGAGATAGATGCACGGATTGATGACTAGTAAGTTTAAAATTTGAGGTAAGTTAAAATTGACAAAGTTACGATTGATATTTTAGTACTTCAAATTTGGAATCAATATTACGACTTGATCGATGGTTATGACTTTGATTTTTGTGGTCGAGGTACATGAGTTCGAATTGGTGGATTATATCGCATAGGTGATGACTTGGACTAAGAGAAAGGCTTAGATTAATGTTTATCGATTATGATATATCGAGGATTTTGGTTAGAATGGATTTACGCTAGGAATGGCTTTGCTGAACAGACTCGGACCACCATTGAACTAAATGTTGCAGAAGCATGTATCTATGTTCGATGTTTGGAAATCAGAGTGAGACAAGCTTAGGTAAAAAAACCCTGTATTACTGATTACGGTTTGACCTTAGGACTGAGGGAGTTTTGGTGATATTGGCTGCATGGAACGGTGATCATAAATTTGACTTGGCATGGTGAGCAGCCTAGAGGTTAGGCAGACGTTCCTATGTCGAGAGATAAAATTGGTGCGATCGACCTTAGTGAGAGTTGCCTAGGTAGAGTATAGAGTTGGGTAGCTAGTTTGATAATTCATTCATTTAATTTATGTTATTTGGATTTAAAAGAGTTGAGGCTTGAAATTGGAAAGAGTTTTAATGACAAGTTGATAGGTAATTCTAAATCATGTGCGCGGAAGAAGTATTGATGGAAGTACGATTGTGGAAGTGAAATGGGCTTAGATTTTGATCAATATTATTCGAGGTAACAAGGTGATTGCATAGGGTAGATACCTGGGACGTTGATGTCGTAATAATTGATAGTGAGAATTATCGTTGGTTTATCGAATGAATCGAATATGTTGGGTTGGATTTTCTGGTATGGAAGAAAGTTGATTATTTAAGATGAATTCATGTTCGACGGAATCAAATGTGTTCGTAAGGACGGAATAAAAGCAAAACTTTTCTTGGTCGGATTTGAAATGATAGTACAGAATTACGATCATATTTAAATGAGTGTGATCGAGTTTTATATGACAAGATATTCAGATTTTGATTTGTTGTTTCAAATGTTTGGAAAATTTTGTAAGATAGAACGTAGATGATCCAATCGATGACTTTGAAAAATAGTGAAATTGGATGGTGAGATAGAGTATCGATACATGTGATTGTGATTGAGGCATTGATACAGTCAAGTTTGAAGAATTTATTGAGAATTTAGTTGGAGACTTAAAAATCTTGTTTGGATTCATTGAGGTGCAATATTGGGTTTCGATTTGGAGATGATGAGTGTTCGACGTTGTTACATTTCTGGATTCAAGAATGATTAAGGATTATCGTCTAGGTGGGTTTACCCTAGTCCTAAGTTGCCCCGTGTATGACGAGTTATAGTTTCCCCGTGTTTTGAGAGTAGCAGCACGAAGCATAGTATGTATAGAGACATGACTTGATGGTTATATTGGGAATTTGTCAGGAATGTTGGATGTTGTCGTTCGATGAAATTGACTAAGGCATCAGTGCGACGTAAATTGAGGAAACAAATAAAAAGTTGTGTTCGAGAGATCTATACTGTTATGTCAGGTGAATTCAAGTTGAGTATAGAGTGATGTAGTTATGTGAGTTAGCACTCAGGATGTTTTGTGGACGGAACTTTTTTTTTGAGAGGTGTATTATGTAGTACCCCACTCTGCTTAGTTCAACATGATGAGTCCAACGATATTTGTAGTTGGCTATGAAGGGACTTGGTGTCCCGCTTGGTCGAGGCAATTCCTCATTCAGGTGGGTGACTTCGATGAACTCATCTCTTTTTTGCCCTCACACTTAATAAAATGGATGCCATGTTTGGTGTAATTCAATAGGCTTACTGTTAGCATGCTAATATAAAAAATGATCCCACATAGCTAAGAAAATAATCCCAATGTATATGACATATGCATAGGACATTAAATGTTAAACTTGACACTAGATAGTACTTCATACTGTACTTTTAAATTAGTATGCGCCCTATCGATTTCACATCTTATGTAAAGTAGAGTTTTGATATGTTATCCGAAAGACTATCGACTTGCTGTAATAGTATATAAGTTTCCACGGTGTCAATGATGGTTATACTATACATGTTGCTATGGTCTCGATGCTTGTTATGACATACACGTTACAACGGTTTCAAGGCTTGTCTGTAGCACCTGCTTCCTAGGATTCAAAAATTTTAATTAAGGATTTGATTTTAGGATCACAAAGGTTCGTGCATAAGCCTATACGTGAAGTTT
Organism: Iris pallida; assembly: GCA_029216955.1. NCBI lineage: Eukaryota > Viridiplantae > Streptophyta > Magnoliopsida > Asparagales > Iridaceae > Iris > Iris pallida. Next base: position 4,596,235 of record JANAVB010029815.1, read on the forward strand.
GATATTATTAGGTTAGATATAGTCACAAGGGTCCCCAGATAGCGAAAAATATTTTATTTTATTATTTTAGAATTTTCTGGAATTTTAAGGATTTTTTAGATAATTTAAAGCAAAAAATTATTTTTTCATAGACTTATAGAATTTACTATAGGGTCACACAGAGCTACTTTGTCCAATTAGCCTGGGCGGCCCATATATTAGCCGCTAAGGCCTAATCGTGGGCTCGTCTGTCATTGGAAAGGCTTCACCCACGTGGGTTTACTGCCTCTCTCTCATATACGGTCACGACTGTCCAGATGTATGAGGATTTATCTACAGCCAGCTACGTACATTGAAGTGAATCCCACCTCGTAATACGGTCACGGCTGTCTAGATGTATGAGGGTTTATCTAGAAGTCAACAGTCTCTTATGGTCAAGTACAAGCCTGGTGTCTCAATCTCAAGCATACAAGTAATATAACAAGATGGTAGATCATCAGACATACAAGGTAAGACGTTCCAAACATTACATATTCAGATGATCATGAAGCTAGTCATACAAAATACGAAGACTAGCAAGAGTTTAAGTCAATACATGATTAACCCTATGATTTGTCAATCATGTTACAACCCTTAGGCATACAGGAATGTAAATTCAACACGAGCTAACACTTGCTCAGCGACTCAACGCCTCAAAATAATAATTTACAATAGAGTGGGAGAGCAAAATAAAACGCCTCAAAAGCAGCTGGATCAGAACCCAGAAGAGCAAGTGCCACAAGGGAGGCTTCACTTAAGAAATAAACCAGCATATTAGCACATGATACATAAAGGATAACAAAAAATATGAGTTAGAGAAAATAGGGTGATAAACAATGAGATAACTAAAGGACTATTTGAGTAACCAAGTTACAATCCGTAAACCAAACAAGGACCGGGGTTATAACCCTTCACCGGAACAGAACTTAGTTTCTAACCAATTATCGATAAAGTAAAGCATAACAGTAACGTGCTGAAGTAACCATGCACTATCCTTGCCTAGACAAGACTAGATGGGACTCCATTCATCAATCATGGCCAAGCAAGGTGTACGACTTGATATTTTAACTAACTAGGGTTATCACAAGCCTAATTACTACAAGATGTATTGAGATGTCCCAGCAGTCACAAGCCCTGCAGCTATTCAGTTATCGTTCTGCAGGTTGAGAGACTTGATTAGGTGACTTGGGGTGCAATACATGACAACATGTTAGAAATGTGCCCTACTCGATGGCAGGCTACAAGTCCAATTAAAGCACCCAGATAACGGGATTGCCCGTGACTGGGGAATCTCATTATGTCTACTTGATCAATCTAATCTTTAACTTAGTCAAATTCAGTATGAATCTCTGACCGTGGAAATCAGGAATTCATGTCCTAGACATGATGCAAGATGAGACATGTAGCTTGTACAGATACAATCAAGAAAAATCATCCACGGTGTCAAGATGAGAGTTATATGTTACTTGTCAAGATCATATGTTATGTTATGTTACTTATCGAGTCAAGAGTGCATCACAGCAGACCACTATCAAGAATTATCATGTTATGTTACTTGTCAAGAGTGCACCACGACGGGTCACTATCGAGAGTTATCACGTAAGGTTACATTGTCATGTCATGTTCATGTAAGTGCACCACGGCGGGCCACTATCAAGGAGTTTGTTAGAGAGTGTACGTGCTATACTAAGATAGAGTTTAATGCTCAGAGTACATGTGACGTTGTAGGACTATTCAAGGAAAGAGTACAAACAAAGTCATAATTTACACTAAGGACCATGGAGGCAAACATGGATAATTATAAGAGAAGGCATAAGGGGTCAATGGGGTGACATGGAAAGCATGCGCCCAGAGCTATGTGCCCAAGGCTATGTGCCCACTGCTATACGGCTGAGGCTATGCGCCTAGGGTCATGCGCATATGGTATGGAGAGTCAAGTGTTTAGAGAGGGCATGCGCCATGAGCTATGCGCCCAAGGCTATGTGCCTACATGTATGCACCCACATGAGTGAGGCAGGGTGCATGGGAAGCTAAGTCTGGAGCCATCCATACTGGCTTTATGGGCGCATAATAAGGGCTATGCCCCCACAGCAAAGGGACATTATGCCTTAGCACATAAATGTGTATAAGCAATAAAAGTCATGGGCGCATAATAAAATCATGCGCCCACACTGAGGAAGGCAGGGAGCTTGGGCGCAGATAATAAGCTATGCGCCAAGGCTGAATTCACTGTGGGCGCATAAAATGCCACACGCCCACACCGTTCTTCTTCTCCAACCCGAGAAGAAGAACCATGGAACCCATGAACTTCCAAGGTCCATAAATCACTCAAAATAAATCAAAATTTGGGTTTTCAAAGGTCCATTTTGGGTAAAATCAAATTCTCTACAACATAGAACAATAAAAACATGAAAAATAATAAAGTTTGATAGATCAAAACTCAAGAAAATCAAGATTTAAGAAAACTTAGATCTACAATAATTGATCCTCCAAAACCAAAAATGCTAAGTACTAAATAGTCTTAGAAGCTTGTAAGGAAGACAATAGAACAAATAAAATGGAGTTCCTCCATGAAGCAAGTTGCACTTACCTAAGGTGGTTGGAGAGAATTAATGGAGGAAGATGAAGTAAATGAAAAGTAAAGGAGGAGAGAGAAAAGGGGGGTTGGTTTATATACGTGGGGTTTATCATGATGAACCACTCACCCAAACCAAACCAAAATAAACCAAGCCAAACCATGTCGAGCTATGCTAGACAAGCCAAGATACGGGTCAAAAATTCGTACACGTATACTGAAAATACGTATAACAGAAAATGGGAGTGACAACTATATCCACCTTAAAATAATTCTGTCCTCGAAATTTAATCAAGAGGCTAGAGGTGTCGGGACAAGCTACACTAATCACATGCAATCTACGACTAACAGTTAATCAAGCAATCATTCATGCAAGAAAGGAGGGTTCAGACACTTGAAGCCATGCATCAGCAACGATAGCATCTTTATTGTCGTCAAAGAAAGGAGGGTTCAGACACTTGAAGCTGTTTGCCGCGTTATTCCCTTGGTAACCAACTCTGCCATTGCATCTTGTACTGTCTGGTACAGGGCATCGCCCCGACGATCTTGTGATGCTAGTAACTCCCTGATGATTCCTACCAGGATTTCATTGTCAGGCTCTACAGGCTAGACTGGCTGAACTGGTGGCTCTTGACCTCCGGAAGGCTTGACTATGGAGGCTACCCTTGAGTGCTGGGCTTGGTCTCCAGGTTGCTGCTAGTTCACTGGAGGTGCTGCACCTTGCTGATCGGTAGGACCAGAAATAATACCGCTGAAGAAACAACATGGGGAACAATAAGGAAGTACCATGATAGATCGAGGATATAAGCATGTGATCATGCCAAGATTTCGGAAAGATTAGAAGACACGAGTAGAGATCAAGGGCAAGTGCTAATTGAGACATCTATTCAGTAAAACCCTCACACATCTTGATAGAAGTCCTGCATGGGCCACCATTTAAACCGTGTCACACCCCAGAACCAGAATACTGGAGTACGGGGGACAGAGACAGCTAGCTACGTACATTAAAGTGAATCCTATCTCGTAATACGGTCACGGCTGTCTAGATGTATAAGGGTTTATCTACAAGCCAACAGTCTCTTATAGTCACGTACAAGCCTAGTGTCTCAATCTCAAGCAAGCAAGTAATGTAACAAGATGGTAGATCATCAGACATACAAGGTAAGGCATCCCAAATATTATATATTCAGATGATCATGAAGCTAGTCATACAAAATGTGAAGACTAGCAAGAGTTTAAGTCCATACATGATCAACCCTTGGATTTGTCGATCTTGTTACAGCCCTTAGGCAGACAAGAATGTAAATTCAACATGACACTACCAAAATATGGCAAAATTGCGACGAATTTAGCGAATCCATGAGTGAACGTCGCTATTTTTTGGGGAGTTAGCGACGTATAAATATGACGTCGCTAGTCATCGCTGGTGGCGACTACTAGTGACGAATAGCGATATTAGTATATTAAATGGGAACCTGCGTCGCAATTTCGTTGCTACACGTCGCTAATTATTTTAATATAGCGACGTGTAGCGACGACTGTTATATTACGTCAAATTATATTAATAGTCAGCGATGTTTAGCGGCGTCCCATGCGGACGTCGCTAAATGTTTCATATAGGGCATGGACACGAGGGTTTCTTTTCTATTCGCGCCAAAATATTTTTTACCTCCAAAAATTTCAGCGCTCCTCCTCCTCCTCGTACCCTCCTCCGGCGCTCGTATCCTCCTCCGGCCTCCTCCTCATCGCACCCTCCTCCGGCCTTCTCCTCAAGTAGCCTCCACCCTCTCTCTCGACCTCTCTCTCTCTATAGGGCACTGCTTTAGAGTGTTTGTTGAAGCTAATGCCAGGGAGGGGCTGCCTATTACGATTTGCTGGTCAGGAAAGGTTTTATATATGATAGGTGTTTCTTTCACCATGGTCATCTGTCTAGGCCTACACTATTTCTTTTTGATACTCCTAATTGCGAAGCTTCATTCTCTGATGATAGATGTAATAACTAATATACAGTGCTTCAATTCCGTTATTGGCTAGTCTGGCCACCTACTATCTGACTTTTGTGCCCATAGTTCTTGCTTGCTCATGTTGAGGGATATCCATTTGTATATTATATTTCAGAAGGGCACATGTTCAGTCCTTAGTTGCACTATTTGTTCAGTCCATTGAATGTGTCGGGTTTGAAATCTTTAGAATTGAATTAATAGTTCAATTTGGGAACAAAGAGATTGTATTGGGGTGTAGGGCTATTAGGAGGCTTACAGCCATTGTGTTTAGATGTCTGAATCCATTTAAGTATTCTCTTTCATATCATATTTTATTGGGTTATGGTAGGTTATAAATGTGTAGTATGGTTACTGGGATGTATTAGCAAATGATGTTGTCCTGCACACCAAACAAGTGAGACAGGATGGATCTCTTACTATGGGGTGACTGACACCAGACCTATGGTGTTGCAACAATCAATATTTTCCTTAACTGTAACTTGATTGCAGGGTTATATGAGTGTTGTTTTGAACTTGTCTCAATTCGAGACAGTCTTATGAAACATAAGAATTTTGTGGTTATAGACAGTAGCTGATTGTATACCTGGTATATGGATTCATAAAGGACTGATGTACAGCTATATAGTGAACTGATAATTAGGTTTACATTGGACTGATAAGTGAACTCATTTTAAGACTGAGATCAATTGGAGTTACTAATGAATGGCTGAAATCAATTGGATTCATTTTAAGACTGAAATCATTTTAAGATTGAATGTAATTGGACTGATTAGTGGTTGTCCTGATATTGGACTGTTGATATCTATCCTAAGGATGTGACTGACTCTGGTAACAGGGGGTTGATTTAGTGTATGAACCCGAAAACTCATATAGTATAGGATAGTACCAAGTAAACTGAGACTTATGTAAGTTTGGTTTAGCTAGAAATTCATATTGATAGTTTATTGAGCTTAGTTAGAACTGGTATGGACTAACAGTATTTAGGATGTCATATTAACTGAATTGAAGTCAGTCTGTTAGTGAAACTGAACTTTCAGATAAAGTTGACTGTCCTCCGACCCCCATCTCTCGACAATGATGATACGACAACTTATCACTACATCTTTTAGTAGTAGATAATGTCTTAGTATTACATTTTGTGGGTTCATCTTACTGATTCTGTTACATCCTTCAGATACTAGATTCGATAAGAACATATACTATACTATATGTACAGAACATAGATGATTCACACTAATGTATGCTAGAATGAATTTTGGGTTGTGTTCTGAGCCATCCGTTCTCACACTTGTCAAAAAATTGAATATAACCTTTTTATTTGCCATTTGACTGGCGAGGCAGAAATCTATGTACGACATTTGCTATAAGGAATTTGCATTAATCTACGGTACGACATCATGATCAAGACATAGTCCCTGCAGCCATTCGACTGGCGAGGCAGAAACTATCTAGCCGTAGATAAAGTTGACTGTCCTCCAACCCCCATCCCTCGGCAATGATGATACGACAAACTATCACTACATCTTTTAGTAGTAGATAATATCTTAGTATTATATTTTGTGGGTTCATCTTATTGATTCTGTTACATCCTTTAGATACTATATTCGATAAGAACATATACTACACCATATGTACAGAACATAGATGATTCACACTAATGTATGCTAGAATGAATTTTGGGTTGTGTTCTGAGCCATTCGTCCCTACACTTGGCAATTAAGCATGTGAAATATATCGTTGAAGAACATAAAACTTGTGGTTGTATAATCGTCACTTTCGTGCGTCAGTTTATGTCGGTCTTCACTTTCTGTAGTAATTATCTTAAAATGGATATGAATTACTATCTGCGGAACCATTTGTAGATATACAATCGTCATCCTGATAAATTATTATCTGTGTTAATCTTTGCAGAATTATCTTAAAATAGATATAAATTACTATCTGTGGAACCGTTTGTGGATGTACAATCGTCATCCTGATGACATGTATGGTGTGCGGGATGAATTATATAGGGTGTGCAACAGTTCCTGCAGTTTGCCAAGGCGTTCCCTCAGTACATGGACCGTACAAGAATTAAGTGTCCATGTGTGAGATGTCGTAACTTGAAATATCATTCGGAAGTGGATGTGACATATCATTTGTATTCGAGGGGTTTCATGCCAAATTATTATCAGTGGACCGCACACAGAGAACTTGTGCCTTTAGCCTCCGAGCCGGAGCCTTATGTAGATGTCCACGAGTATGCTGATTACGACCAAGGGTGGACGAACATGGTTTTCGATGCTGCGGGGCCTAGTTTCGATCCGAACAATCAATATGCAGCTGAGGAGGCACCGAATGTCGATGCTGCAAAGTTCATAGAGTTGCTGGAGAATGCAAGGACTCCTTTATATCCTGGTTGTGATGACCATTCACCGTTGGAGGTGATTACAAGATTGTTGAGCATAAAATCAGATTTTAACATGTCTCAAGAATGCTACAACCAAAATCCTGGAGTTAATTAAAGATATATTATCGGAGGGTGGAAAGTTACCTAAAGACTTCTAACGATCCAAGAGAATGGTGAGATCGCTCTGGATGTGGTATGAAAAAATTGATGCATGTCGCAACGGATGCATTTTGTACTATAAGGACGACAAGGATGAAGACGCCTGCAGATTCTGTGGTGCCGATCTCTTCAAGGCAACTTGTATAACAAGGACTTATGGTGCACGTAAGCCAACAGATTTGATGCACTATTTGCCTTTGACGTCGCGGTTGTAGAGGTTGTTTATGGCAGAGGAGACAGCTGATAATATGAGTTGTCACAAGTGGAAACAAATAGATAGAGTACTGGATCATCCATCCGACAGGAAAGCATGGAAGCACTTTGATCGAGTGTATCCAATTTTGCTTTGGAGCCGCGTAATGTCAGATTGGGGCTTTCCTCCGATGATTTTACCCCATTTGGACTTTCGGGCTCACAATATTCTTGTTGGCCTGTGATTGTTACTCCGTACAACTTGCCGCCTTGGATGTGTATGAAGACTCCTTACATGTTCCTAACTGTTATTATTCCAGGTCCGAAGATCCCGAAGAGAAATATCGATGTGTACTTACAGCCCATGGTAGATGAGCTGAATCAGTTATGGGAAGTAGGTGCAACCACATATGATGTTTCCAGAAAGCAGAACTTTCAGATGAGGGCCGCACTAATATGGACCATCAATGATTTCCCGGCCTGTGGAATGTTATCAGGTTGGAGCACCCATGGTCATCTCGCATGTCCGTATTTTATGGATCGTACTAAGGCTTTCCGTTTGAAACACGGAGGAAAATCGTACTTCTTTGATTGTCATCGACAGTTTCTGCCAAAGGATCATCCGTACCGGAGGAACATGAATGCTTTTCGTGCTAGCATGGTAGAGAAGTCCGGTCCACCGCCACGGTGGTCCGGGGACACGATATGGGAAGAAGTTAAAGAATTGTCAAGTGCTATTGAAGAGCCTACATCGGGGTACAAGTGTGATGGATTTGGCCGCACTCACAACTGGACGAAGAGGAGTATATTCTGGGACCTACCATATTGGAGTGACCAACTGCTCAGACATAACCTGGATGTCATGTATATCGAAAAGAATGTATTTGACAATATAATAAATACTGTGATGGACGTAAAGGAAAAGACGAAAGACAATCCCAAGGCCAGGTTGGACTTAGAAGAAATATGCAGACGTCAAGAGTTGTATTTGATGAAGGAAGAGAGTGGAAAGTATAAGCATCCCTGGGCCATTTTCTTACTGGACAAGGAGGACAAAGGTAAACTTTGTAGGTGGATCCAGGGCCTAAAATTTCCAGACGAGTACGTATCAAATTTGAGAAGATGTGTTGACCCGAAGGAGAACAAACTACATGATATGAAGAGCCACGACTGTCACGTTTTTATGGAGAGGTTAATCCCGATTGCATTTCGGGAATTCTTACCTCAGGTCGTTTGGGATCCACTGACAGAGCTTAGCATATTCTTCAGAGATCTTTGTTATACTAAGTTGCTCGTCGATCGGCATAAAAAGTAGGAGAAGGACATTGCAGTAACATTGTGTAAGCTTGAGAGGGTGTTCCTTCCTGGATTCTTCGGCTCTATGGAGCATTTGCCAATTCATCTTTCATATGAGGCACGTGTTGGTGGGCCCGTCGGTTATCGGTGGATGTACCCGTTCGAGCGCCATCTAAACCACCTAAAGAGGAAGGTAAAAAATAAGACACGGGTCGAGGGTTCTATTTGTGAAGCCTATGTCCTTAAGGAGATTACAAACTTTTGTTCAATGTAATTTAAGCCTCATATTGCTACAAATAGAACAAGAGCTCCGAGGAACGACGATGGAGATATAGAATATAATGATACATTATTGAAAGTCTTCAATGCTCTTAGAAAGCCTTCTGGAAAACTGAAAAGGAGATATTTGAATGATGAGGAACTAAAGGCTGTCCAGTTATATATATTACTCAACTGCGAGGAGGATGAATTGGAAAAGCTAGAGTGGTAAGTGAAAATCTTCAACGTTCAAGTCATCTATTTGTTGATTACGTTATTATAACTTAACGAGTATATCCCAATATTTATTGGTTTTCAGCAAATTTAATGATGAGGTGAGGTCAAGTAGACCATACATTGCAGATGAAGAAGTAGAAGAAGAAATGAGACTTCATTTCCTGTCTTGATTGACTTCATATGTATGTAAGAAGCTAGTTAGAATCTTCCTCCATTCACAATTGCACAAGAAATAACTTAACATTAAACTTAATTTTGTATCTTCTCGTGTTTAGGTCGATCGTTCGGACGTCATCCTTGAGAATGAATCTATTAGAACCCTTGCCAAGGGACCAATTTATGCCCTCAAAATATGGCCAAGTTATTGCATGAATGGGTTTAAGTTCAAGTCAATAAATGCTCTCATCAGAGATAGCTTCCTGGATCTTGATTCCACAAAAAACAGTTGCTTGTGTATCAAATCTACAAACTACAAAGATGTCACTCCAGGCAATGATTTCTATGGCATCTTACGGGAGATCGTGGAATTGACGTACAACTATGGCATAGAGCCTGCCAAGATCGTGTTGTTCAAAGTTGATTGGTTCATTCCCATACAAGATCAAGGATGGAAAATTGACAAGCATGGTCTTGTGGCTATTAACTACCGTCATCGATACCAAGGATACGAACCATTTATCCTAGCAAGTCAAGCTCAACTCGTATATTTTATAACATATCCTAGATGGGAAACAATGAGGTACGACTGGTGGGTAGTATGCAAGACTAAAGCCAGAAATACCTACGACGTCGACGAAGTGGCTTATCAGGAGTACGAGCTGCCTCTTGTACCAAATACAATTAATGTCGACTCAGCAGAAGTTTCCCATTCAATATCTACTTGTGTAGAAGAGGTACAAGTATCCGAAGGAGAAGGCGAAGGAGATGCTAGGGACGATGAGAAGGAAGAGGAAGAGGATGAGGAGGAGGAGGAGGCAAACGAAGAAGATGAATTTTTAGAGGATGATTGAGAAACTGTGATTTTGATGTATTCATATTTCTGTAATCTTAAATTATGAACTATGATCATTTCTATTAGTATTCAGATTTTTGAAAACTTAAATTATGAACTCCAATGTATACAGATATTTTTAAACTATCATTGTATTTATTTATATTTTTAATCATAAACTGTGATTTTGATGTATTCATATTTCTGTAATCTTAAATTATGAACTCCAATGTTATTATCAGCATGACAGGACGACGCGGAGGTAACTCAGGATGACGCAGAGATAGGCCAGGACGAGCTGTGTCCTTAGGTGGGCAGAGAGCTCCGTTACCAGAGGATGGCTCTGGACCATCGTCTGACCCGAGAACTCCATTGTACCATACGATCGCAGGTCCGGGTGGCAGTACTCCTACGACGAGCAGTTCCAGGCTTGCTGATCATACTCCTTCCCCTAGCCTTCCTACCGCTGACAGCAGCATGACGGGTGGGGAGCAGGTGGAGGAGGTAGTCCCTACTCCCGCCCGGGCGGATCCATACCAGAGCGACCCTCCATGCGCACCTCAAGACGAGACGAGGATCGAGATTTGGGCCGACGGTCCTACGTAGTAAGTTAAATGAATATATATATATATAGAGAGGAAAATGTACCTAAGGTCGACCTTAGGTAAGTTACCTAAGGTCGACCTCATTTTCCTCACTTTACAATATTTTTTTCTTGAATTTTTTTATGGGATTCATCTACACCTTATTGATTGGCAACATACCAAATTTCAAGAAAAAATAATATTGTTTAGCCCCCTATCTATCCCTTACAAAATCGACGGTCTAAAACTTTCCTGCTACACCGTCGATTTTGCACCTTATTGATAGGGGACTAAACAATATTATTTTTTCTTGAAATTTGGTATGTTGCCAATCAATAAGGTGTAGATGAATCCCATAAAAAAAATTCAAGAAAAAAATATTGTAAAGTGAGGAAAATGAGGTCAACCTTAGGTAACTTACCTAAGGTCGACCTTAGGTATATTTTCCTCATATATATATATATATATATATATATATATATATATATATATATATAATGCATGTCTGTATAATGCATGTCTGTATATATATATTTTCATTAATATGTCGGTTATCGTTGTATACAGATATCGTCCCTCGTCGGTACAGAGAGCGTTGGGCTCCTTTCTAAGGTCCAACTATGGGGGTCCGTGGATCAACTACTCGGATGCCTCGAAAGAGAGGAAGGCATTCTGGTTTGCCCACTTCAAGGTAACTAAAGATAGTTAATTTAATATAATTAATATAATTTTAAGCATTTTTAGAACTTATTATTTTAATTTGTAATACTTGTAGAGGACTTATTTTTATCCACCACACCGGGCCGAGCAGATTGAGAGGCAGTTTCATGCCGTCGCCGCCAAGTTGATCCGTGATGCAATTGACGATCAAAAAGCTCGTCAGCGCTCCAAAAAGCCGATTGCTGGTTGGATCACACCTGACCATTGGACCACGACGAGGGCTCGATTTGAGGAGCCCCGGTACAGAGAGCGGTCGGAGAAGGCGAAGGCGGCTAGGACGAGGGCCGAAAAGTGGTGTGGTGGATCGATTCCTATAACGGAGCATTTCCGTCGTCTGGTATGTAATTTATTACAATATATAAAATTTTATTGATAGTAGGAGTAAATAATTTTCTATTTTACTAAAGAATAAAATATAATAAATATGCAGGTACAGAGGGGTGAGGACGCAAACATTGTGACCGTCTTCCTGGCCACCCATCGGAAGGACGGGAAGCTCATCGACGACCGGGCTACTCAGAGCTATGTAAGTACTAATTTAGATTTTGTTAACTTTTAAACACAACTTGAAGAATATACAGATAACCATATAGTTAATAATAATTAAATACTTTAGACGATTATTAGGCTAATTTAGGTAAGTACTGATGTATAGAGATACATAATGATTTCTAGGGCAAGTTTGTTAGGCTACGTGATGAGCATGCGAGTGCTAGTGCACCGGCAGAGGGAGGGGTTGGTACATCGCAGCCCTCTCCGCCTCAGTCGGAGGATGAGCTCTGGAAGACCGATGTTGGTGGTCTTCAGAGGGGTACGTACTACGGTACGGGATCCTACGACGCATTTGTTGCGACGCAGGCATCCATGGCTCCCTCTGACCGTGCGCATTCACAGCCGTCACAGGCCGAGTTGTCCCGAGTCGAGGGTACCATTTCCTGCCAGATTGCTGAGCTGCGCGACGATATGCTGAGGAGGATTTCTGAGCAGCCAGGGTCTCAGGCGCAAGGGGATGCTGCGTCGGTCACCGCACGCTTTGACGAGCTCGAGCGCATCGTGCGGCACGTACATGGGACACAGGAGTTCATTCACGACAATATTACTAGGATAGCGGCTTGTATGGAGCAATGCAGCACCAAACTTCTAGCCCTAGAGGAGACACGAATGCACAAATCTCCAGCGGTTACACTGCCTCCTTTTCCAGCGGTTGTATTGCCTCCTCCTTCATCGTTGTCGGTGGTTCTTACATCGGAGGAGTTTGCTTACCTTCTTTCCAGGAGCGGTGATGCTCCTCCTGATCAGCTGTAGTCGACATACATATATATTGTTGTGTGATGGCCCATTGTTGGGTCTTTTATGTGGTTATACATACATTATTCTTATGTGGACCATTATGTTTGACATTGTTGTTACAAATTTTCATATATCTGTGTTGATTGATGAGATTGTGTTTCAAACATGTTCGTGATTATGTGTATCTGTGTTGTTTGATACTGTGTTCGTGATACACACCGTCGTTGTTGTAATAAATGGTGTAGGGGATGCTGCAAACGCTGCAAATGCTGCAGGGGATGCTGCAAATGATGTATTTTTTTAATTCTTTTTCAACATTAGCGACGTTCAGCGACGCTCAGCAACGTCCAGCGACGAACATTGATGTCGCTAAGATAGTATCAAAACGTCGCTAACTGTGATGAATACCGTCGCTGATCGTACTAAACGTCGCTACGTATGACGTCGCTAAACGTCGCTGTACGTCGGTGATATAGCGACGTAACAAAGTCGCAGAACATCGCCATTTGGCTCTCAAGCCTGGTCAGCATCGATACATGTCAAGTCGCTCAACATCGCTAGGTTACGTCGGTAACTGCTGACATTTTACGTCGCTGGTTGTCGCTGGATTAGCGACGTGTACGCGTCGCTAAGTTTCATCGCAATAGCGATGTATTACGACGTTGTGTTATTTAGCGACTAGGTTAATCGTGACTATGTTCAAACGTTGCTAAATACGTCGCTAATTGAAATTAGCGACGTATTTTCCCTATTTAGTAACATCCTGAGGCGTCGCTAATTTGACAAATTTTAGTAGTGCGAGCTAACACTTGCTCGGTGGCTAAGTGCCTCAAAAGAATAATTTATAATAGAATGTGAGAGCAAAATAAGACCCACTCGTTGCCAGGGTTGTGTCTAGTATTCACCATCTGGCTGGAAGATCCTCGGGTGCTACTCCAAAATTTGGCCATACAAAACCAGCTAGGTCAGAACCCAGAAGAGCAAGTCCCACAAGGGAGGCTTTACTTAATAACTAAAACCAACATATTAGCACATGATGCATAAAGGATAACGAAAAAATATGAATTAGAGAAAACAAGGTGATAAACGATAAGATAACCAAAGGAGTATTCCAGTAACCAAGTTACAACCCGTAAACCAAACAAGGACCAGGGTTGTAACCTTTTACTGGAAAAGAACTTAGTCTCTAACCAATTATCGATAAAATAAAGTATAACAGTAACATGCTGAAGTAACCATACACTAGCCTTGCCTAGACAAGACTAGACGGGACTCCATTCATCAATTACGGCCAAGCAAGGTGTACGGCTTGATATTTTAACAAACTAGGGTTATCAAAAGCCTAATTACTACAAGATGCATTGAGATATCCCAGCATTCACAAGCCCTACAGCTATCCAGTTATCCTTTCGCAGGTTGAGAGAGTTGATTAGGTGACTTGGGGGTGCAACACACGACAGCGTGCTAGAAATGTGCCCTACTCGACGGCAGGCTACAAGTCCAATTAAAGTGCCCAGATAACGGGATTGCCCGTGACTGGGGAATCTCATTATGGTCTACTTGATCAATCTAGTCATTAGCTTAGTCAAATTCAGTATGAATCCCTCACCGTAGAAATTAGGAATTCATGTCCTAGACATGATGTAAGACGAGACATGTAGCTTGTACAGATACAATCAAGAGAAATCATCCACGATGTCAAGACAAGAGTTACATGTTACTTGTCAAGATCATATATGTTATGTTACTTATCAAGTCAAGAATGCTCATAACGGACCACCATCAAGAATTATCATGTCAAGTTACTTGTCAAGAGTGCACCACGATGGGTCACTATCGAGAGTTATCACGTAAGGTCACATTGTCATGTCGTGTTCATGTAAGTGCACCACGGCGGGCCACTATCAAGGAGCTTGTTAGAGAATGTACGTGCTATAATAAGATCGTGTTTAATGCTCAGAGTACATATGCAACATGGAAAAATGATATTATAGGACTAGTCAAGGAAATAGTACAAACAAAGTCACAATTTACACTAAGGACCATGGAGGCAAACATGGATAATTGTAAGAGAAGGCACAAGGGGTCAATGGAGTGACATGGAGAGCATGCACCCAGAGTTATGCGCCCTCTGCTATGCTCCAGAGGCTATGCGCCTAGGGTCATGCGCCTATGGCTAGTCGTTTTATGGAGAGTCAAGTGTTTAGGGAGGACATGCGCCAAGAGCTATACGCCCAAGGCTATGCGCCTACATGCATGCATCCATATGAGTGAGGCAGGGTGCGTGGGAAGCTAAGTCTGGAACCATCCATACTGGCTATATGGGCGCATAATAAGGGCTATGCACCCATAGCAAAGGAACACTATGCCTTAGCACATACTTGAAGTTATGTGCATAAGCAACAAAAGTCGTGGGCGCATAATAAAGCCATGCGCCCATACTGAGGAAGACAGGGAGCTTGGGCGCATATAATGGGCTATACGCCCAAGGCTGAAGTCACTATGGTCGCATAAAATGCCATGCGCCCACACTGTTCTTCTTCTCCAACCCGAGAAGAAGAACCATGGAACCCATGAACTTCCAAGGTCCATAAATCACTCAAAGTAAATCAAAATTCGGGTTTTCAAAGGTCCATTGTGGGTGAAATTAAATTATTTACAATATAGAACAATCAAAACATGAAAATAATGAAGTTTGATAGATCAAAACCCAAGAAAATCAAGATTTAAAAAAACTTAGATCTACAGTAATTGATCCTCCAAAACCAAAAATGCTAAGTACTAAATAGTCTTAGAAGCTTGTAGAAAAGACACTGGAACAAATAAAATGGAGTTCCTCCATGAAGCAAGTTGTACTTGCCTAAGCCGGTTGGAAAGAATTAATGGAGGAAGAAGAAGTAAATGAAAGTAAAGGAGGAGAGAGAAAATGGGGGTTGGTTTATATAGGGGTTTATTATGATGAACAACTCACCCAAACCAAACCAAAATAAACCAAGCCAAACCATGCCAAGCTATGCTAGACAAGCCAAGATACGTGTCAGGAATCCATACACGTATACTGAAATACATATAACGAAAAACGGGAGTGACATTCAATAAACCCTAGTTATTTCTAGCCCCTTTTTAGGAGAGTTGATCTTGGAGATTCTTGGACTTCATGAAGCGATTGCGATCAACCCCGATGTCCCTTTCTAGTACTATTTTTATTAGAACCGTATCGAGGTTAGCTTTCCAAGAATATTATTTATTTTTTTGTAATTATTTACGTAATTTTTTGGAAAATTATTTGAGTGCTAATTGTCCAAAAAATAGATGCATCGTACAAGTTTTGAGGTTCTAAAAGATCTCGAACTCCGTTTTGCGATCCCTTTGCCTGTTTGGAAAGCTAACACATAGATCTACAACATATAATTTTTTCATAAATCAACAAATTAGTTTAGTATTTTAATTAATTCGTAGAATTTATATTTGGCCGATGATTCATCTATTTAGTCACGGTTAGCCATAATAGCGATAATTTTTGACAATATAGTTATTTTTTAATACTGTCGATTCTAGAACACTCGAGCACTAAATCTACCAATGTAGCCCAGAGTTCATTTGGTCAGGAGACCGTCTTATATAGTTTTTCAGTCAATACACCTCAAGACTTTTTGATTCCTAATCCAACCACATGTTGAACATTGATATTCTAAAACACATTATACACGTGTCTTCGATTCTTGTTGTTATACTGTTTAGATGTTCGTCTCTTTTATGTTTACTTTTATAGTGTGAATATGTCATTGTTGTACTCTTTTTCTTATAACGTGTCATGTCTATGGTTCCTCTATCCTTATTGTTGTTCCTTCATGCTTGTATATTATAATTTGTAGTGCAGTGTTATAGTGAACTTGTTCCAATCCTGAGTGGATAATTATTTTTTAGCTGTAGACGATGTGATCTATCCTGAGGTATATGGTGCATATGTTGGTGATACCGACGTTACTGACATACCAGTTTCTGGCACTGATGTGAATTAGCATATTTTATTTTTATGCATTCACATTCGTTAGTAGTTATAGTTATGGATTCTAGTTTATCTATTCATTTTCTGCTATTAGATTTGTTTTCGAGATTATCTGAGTTGTACTGAATTATTTTGACGACTTTATTTAGTTTATTATTTAAGGCTATTGGATATGTTTTTGATGGTTTAGTTATGGACGTTATGTGCATATTGTTCTTGTTGTGGACTATGTTATTATAGACAGCGTACTACCGTCGGTGTTATGGCATAGGATGGACTTGGCTACGTACTTGTATCACAAAAGTGGTAGTGGGTCATGACATTATCATATAGAGTATGACGCTATTTGGGTAGGAGGGCTATCAAATAGTCGCTTCTGAGTTTGAGACAAAAAAATATGATAACATAGAAAATTTTCGGGATCATTTGTTACTAAGGAAGTCCCTGGTCGAGGAGTTGCATAGAGATGGAAGCACTGAGACAAGTAATGGCTTGAGTAGGATGGTAAGTTTGAGTAGAAAACTTGCATGGTCATGGACGACTTATACACAAGGGCGCATTTACTCGAACGGTATACAGGGGCCATAAGACCGATTCGGCCTAGGAGAAAAAAAGATAGCTAAGCAAGTTCACGCTCAGGTGATTCGAAGACTACAATGGAGCTTGCTAATGGGGCTTACTATCCGTATTGCAAAGGTCTTGTCTACACCAAGCTATAAGTTCAATATGACTTGTACTGCAGTGACCCTGATATAGATTGGGTCGGCATGTTAGCGGTAATACGCGTTCATGCCATTAGTTGAGAAAGAAAGTGGATGGACGACAAGTATTGCAAGTAGAAAGCCTAAGATTTAACTGTACAGAGACATGCATTATGACCCAATTTGTGGTACCATGTTTCAATAGCATGGCATTAGATTTCTATGTTGTAAACAATATTATTTTATGGAACTGTGAAGACCGGATGGTAAGTATGAGTAAGTTTCACTTTGTTGTGTAGCACAGTTATGACGGCCAGGACATAAATTATGCATGAAACAGATCGTAAGGCAAGATTAGAAAGACTACTAAAATCATAGTTGTCACATCCCGATCCCGAAGAATTGAATACTAGCCACTGGACGTAATGTCGTATAAGTCTAGATTGCACTTCTACAACATCATGCCCAGTTGTTAGTACTCGATTCTCCGAGATCAAGGCATGACAGAATGGTATCAGAGCACGAATTTACGTCCTTGGATTATTATTTGATTTGTTTCAAATCAAAGTTGCACTTATGATGATTCAAAGCTGCTTTTGCCATGACTCAAAGTTGCTTCCACGATTACTCAAAGTTGCTTCCATGATAAATCAAAGTTGCTTTCGGCGATGACTCAAAGTTGTATCTGCGATTATTCAATGTTGCTTCCAAATTATTCGAATTTGCTTCTTTGACTGAAAATATATTGATCATCCTGGCCACTCACTAGGTGTTCTATATAATAAGTTTCAATATGTCGGATGTGGTGTGTTTTTTTATTGAATTTTTAATGATACCAAAATGAATAACAATGCTACGATACAATAATAAGTTGGTAACGTATGCTTGATGTCTTAAGTATGGGATTGATAGAAGTCGATTGTTATATGGCAGTCGGCAATGGGTGTTGGCATGGTATGTTGGAACAGAAATGTGAAGAATCAACAAAATTTTGAGGTGGCTTATGTGTATTGACTTGTTTATGTTTCATATGTGGGAGAATTGGATTGGTATTTATGGTCCATGGAGCCACCGCGGGATGGATAGTCTATAATGGACGTTGAATCAGTACAATAGAGGAATACTTTGTCAGGAATGGCTTGAGCTCTGAGTGGTATATGCTATACCCTCTTAGTGATAAGATGTCCCTTAACTCTGTTCATAATATAATGATGTTTGGTATGGGATCGTATCAAGTCATAGCTGGAATTATGAATGATACATGATGGCTAGGTGTGTTCCTTGATATTGAGTTTGGGTGACCCATTGTGAGATGGTTAGCGTTATGTTGTATAACGAAAAATTTAGAAATTTGAAGTAGATGGCTTGGTTGGGAATGGTATGAATTATAAATTTAAGTGGCAACTTGAATCGTATGGGTAAAAGAATTGTAGGTTCATTATCGTCGGCGGAGTATTACTATAAAAATTTTTGCAAGAACAAATATATACCGAATATTAAATGATGGTGGGATTGAGCAGATGGGAATTGCATATTGGATATCGATAAACTGATGATGATGTTAGGCATTTATTAAGATGTTGCGAAAGATTCAAAGGATATAGGAAGTTACATCAGGTAGAGAATGAACTTGAACAAATAGATGGCCTTTGCACATATGCAGTTGTTCTTGAGAGAATTAGATGTGTCCCGAATTAACAAGTTATTATCCTTGATTATTTTGAGGCATAGAGAAATAAGCATTTGCCCCTTGTTGCTTGAAAGAGTAGATGTTCCTAATGAGACTCTAATGGTTGGTATACAAATAAATATACGGTTGGATAATGTTGTCGCATGACTAACAAGTTGGGTGGAATATAGAATTGTTGGATTATGACTTAGCTGTATGAGTTATGTCATATCCACTAAGATAATTGATATACGGTTGTTATATATTTGTGACATAGTGATTGGATCAGTACACGAATAATGAATATTCTTATGGAATCACAAAGAGATGATGCAAAATAAATATTGATGGTTAACGTAAATTGCTAAGAGACGACCATGTTTGATGCTAGCAAAAATTTATAAATGATGCTTTTGGAAGAAATATGATTATATAGTTGCCTTAATTATTGATTAAAGAGTACAGACCGTACAGATGATCAAAAAATGTGAAAATTGAATATATGCCACGAAAAGACCAAATAAAGAGATAAGTAAATGATAGACTACTGAAGTAGCGATGTTGGATTATGATTTAGAATAGTTGGCCCAATTGAATAGACACAAATTGAGTTCGATATGAGAATACAAGTCGGATCAAGCAGGTGACGTCACGTTTATACAAGTGAAACATTGGAAATTTGGTTGTTGGAATGATAAAGTTTATATGATGGCTTCGAGATTGATCCATAAGAATTATTGGATGGATTTTGTCGATTATGGGTAAGTCTAGAATAACTTCTTTAGGTATAGCCAAGGATGAATATGGGTGGGTAGACTTAACTCTAGATGTGGTCGGTTGGATGCCTAAGTTCCAAAATTGTAGACTACAATATTTCAGTTAGTTGTACGGATTGAGAATAAATTCACGAGATCGGGGTAGCGTCCCATATCCCTTTGATTGGTCAGAACGTAGATTATCCCTAAGATAAATGAAAGCCCCCTAATTTTTTTGGTAATATTTTTAATTATTTTTATATGGATATTTAATATTAAATTATAAAGTCAATAATGACTATAGTAGTACTTTACAATAGCTTTAATTTTTGAAGCACAATAATTATCAATTTTTTGAATCTAATTCTATATAAGGCTACCTTCAGTTTGATATATCATGTCCCATCCAAAGATGTTCCCTTCTGCTATATTTTTCATATACAACTTTAGGGGTAAAATAGTCATTTTAGTCTCTACCGTAAAATTTGACAAAATTTCCAAATAGCAATTAAGGCCCAACTCTGATCGAATTCATTTGACCCAATATATAATTTTGATCCGTTTCAAGCCTACTAAACACATGCCAATTGTGTGTGTAATCCCCCTATATTTTATATCAATTTTATGGAATTATTTTAGATTTTATAGTATTCCCTTTTCATAAATTAGTAATAAGGCATATAAATTTTTTGTGTGTTAATTGTTACTAAAATTATATTCAAATTTTATCAGAATAATTATGGGATTTTAGAATTATTTTCATAATTTAATGGAAGTGAACAGTAGTAATAAATTATATACATGTATATATATACTAAATTATATGTAAGTGTGTATACATCTAAATATATAATTTAGTTATATGTATATTGGTATACACTTGTATTTAATGAGAGGTTATATATATGGCAGCATATATAATGTGTTATATTTATGGATACTTCTTATGGATATATGCATTGAATATATATGTGGTATAAAAGCAATGGTTAAAAAACACATTTGTACTACTGTTCACAGTAAACAGTAGTAGGAATTGCCCGACCCCCCCCCCCTCCCTTAAGCGGCTGAAGAGGCTAACCAAGACTGGAAATCCAATCTTAGTAAATTATCAAATTTTTCATAAAAACTTCCTATATATCCTTCCCAATCCAATTCTTAGTTAGATTGCACTCGTGTTCGAGAATTCAATATAAATCGAATTCATATCCAACTCTCACAACTCGAGTGTATATATACTCGACTGTGTCGAGAAACCTGGGGAGAAACCCTAACCAAAATTTCTTCTACAACTCGAACGACCTCCCCAGCACCCAGGCGACCACCGTCGACTTCCTGAGCGCCACCGCCGACCATCGGAATCGCGGAAGCACTCCATGGCCGACCGCCAAGATAGATACCCTGTTCCGAAACCAAACTCAGGTACTCCTATTCTCGACCTGATTTCTCCATCTCCACTGGATCGTTTTTGCAACTATAAATTCGTATGAGTAACCTACATAACCCTCGTGTAACTCCTCTTCCCATATTTTTAAATATTTTTACTTTATTGTGTTTAAAGGAAAATTCTTCAAAATTTTATAAAGGATGTTTGGTTACATGTCTGCTTTCTAAAAACTATTTAAAAATCGTGGTTTGAAAATATTAATTAATTTTAGCGATTGTCTTAATGTTCTTATTAGAATTATAAAAAAAATGTTGATTAGTTTTGGGATTTGTAGATGTTTTGATTTTGAAAATACATTCTAAATTAAAAGCATTCTTTTTATCAATAAAAGGATTTGACAAAGTATTCAAATAAGTTTTTTAACAAAAATGAATATATTTTAATAATTTTGGTAGAGTCAAATTCTATAAAAATTTACTTTAATAATACTAGATATATTTTTAAACTATTAGTATTATAACCATTATTGGATTAAGATTAAATTAATTTATTTTAAAAATTATCGGTTATCATCTTGCCAATAAAAGATTTGCCTATTAATTTGATTTTATACAATTTAAATTAATTTGGATAATATTGAATATTGTTTTAAACTTTTATTTTGAGCCGTTATTAGATTTAGAGTAGGATAATCAAGTTTTCAAATTTTATTGCTTTAATTTATTTTGATAAATACTAAATATTATTTATAAAATATTATGATGATCTTTTATTTTAGCCAATTTAAATTTATACTATTTGATAATACTAAATGTTAATTTAAATTATTGGTATGATCAACTATTTGATATGGATTTCCATGAATACGACTTAAATTGTTTTGATAATATCGTTATGTTTAAATTGTTAGGGTGATTATAATATTTAATGTTATTTAAGTTATTGTAGTAATTAATTATTTGATTTAGATTTCAATGATTTAAATTGTTCGATAATATCGAATTTATATTTAAATATTTATGATAATCAATTATTTGATTTTGGATTTAGTTTATATGTTTTAAATTAATGATAATGTTGAATACTAGTTTAAATTGTTTTCGTACTATGATTAGAATAATTTGTATTTAAATTCTATTTGATTTAATGGGCAGATTATCATGAAAAATCTTAAGCCTTATCGATATAGGGGTTTTGACTCCTTTATAAAGGGAACATTTTCCTCTACTCTTATCAAAATCCAACTCTACAGCAATCTCCGGCCCCTCCTACCATTCCTCCGACTGTCTCACTGATTACCATCCTCCACCGGAAACATCACCATGACATCACCAATAAACATAGTCGCGTCGTCGTGTTTGTGTCTGTGTCCATGCCTACCACCATCAGCCTCGTGTTAGCCGAGTGTCCGACCTCGGATCCGACCCCGGGTGTCATAATTCCATTTCCTAGTATCCACAATACATCCAGCAACACAACCATCCCTGTGACGGACACTACACCTTCCCTGTGTCCGACACTTTACCATCCAAAACTAGAAAGAAAAGAAGAGGAAGAAATCAAAACCTAACCCAGCCTCGACCATCGGTGGACCCAAATCTGGCATCGACATCTGGCCGGGAGCCTTGACAGCTTCGATCGACTCCGTCCCTTGCGTCGGACCACGATCTGAGCGCCCGACCACCCGAGTCGCCCCCGTCTCCACCGACCAACAGATCCCCGCCACCACCATATCCCTTCGGTCACCAGCCGCACCCCTCCCGAAACCCCTCATCCGTCGACCCGGTCGTGATCGCACCTCCACACCATTACCAACCATCATTGCCGTCCCCAACTCCCCTGTCCCGGCGGCCCAACTTAGCACCATCGTCGCATTTGCCCACACTTCCCGTCCTCAGCCAACTCAAACAAAACCTACGCCATCACCATCATCATCACCGCCATCAATACAAAAATAAAAATAAGGGATAACTCTCACGACTAAGTCCTCGCCGGAGAAGCTCCCGTCTCTGCCTTGTAGCGCTGACTCCTAGACACGCCGTCGTACCCTAGTTACCAGCGATCGCGGCCCTCTTTTTTGTTGGCCCATTGGTCATGGTCAAACCTGATTTTAATAATTAATTAAACTCTGTCTCGATATAAAAGCAAGTCTACTCAGATGTTTACCTATGACGTTTTGGATACTGCTCAACAATGGTTATCAACAATATTCAAGACTGAAGCCGTTTGCCATTCAGATTGTACTTCCTGCTAAGCAATATAATTTTTCTTTTTATTGAGTCCAGGAATACATTGTACACCGAGTCATACTGGAAAATAGGCTATCCGAAAATGTTTTTCAAAACCATCATATTCTTTTACAAATGATCCATGTTTTTGAAAAACTTCTTTTTACAAAAATCCTTTGAAGGATTGTTCAAAAAGCCAAAATTTATTTTCTCCAAAAATGAACTGGCAGAACATCAGGAGAACTCGGCCCGAGTTCGGCCAAAGTTCGGCTATTTGGAACGTTAGTGAACATTGGGTTTTTGAACTTGGTCATCCTTCAGTTACGGGTTGTTACAAAGAGTTCTGTCCGAATTCTGCCTGAATTCTGTCAGAGTTCTGTCTTTGGAAAAGCTATAAATAGAGAAGCATTTTGATCATTTCAATACACCAATTCACTTTCAATCTTTTCTTCTTAAAGCTTACAGTCTTCTAAAGAGTTCTTAAGAAGCTTTCATTTTCAAATCCTAAGCCAGTTACAATCCTCTAGTCGATTTGCCAGTGCGGTACGGTCTAGAAGTTTCAGAGTGATTGTAATCAGAGGCTTGATAGAAGATTCAACTCTTCACAATTGAAGTTAGACGAGTTCTTCGTATCAAAGCTCGTGTCTGTAGAAGTTGCAAGGACTTCGTATGAAAACTTGTGAGATTTTCCAATAGTGGATTCAACTGGAAGCTAGAGTTCTTCCGACTGGACTAGTCCTCACCAGAGGGAAACCAGTATAAATCTCGGTGTTTGCGTTTGCCTTCTGATCACTTTTAAATTCTGTTATTTACTTTTTGTGATTATTATTATATCTGTGTTCTAACTGCTAACAAGTTTTTAATTAGCAATATTTCGCTGCCTACTCTATTCACCCCCCCTCTAGAGTATTCTGCTTTACGATTTCGTTCCTACAATTGGTATCAGAGCATGTTATACAGGTAAAGCAAGGTAAAACAACAGTTATTTTCAATTTTATATAGATCACAGCTTTACACATAAAAATTATGAAATTCACAAGTGAAGGCCAAGCCACAAACAGACCTCCACTGTTTGACGGCACAAACTACACCTATTGAAAAACACGTATGAGTTTCTTTTTGAAATCTCTTGATTTTGATTTATGGTCTGTGGTTATTGATGGATATAAAAAGCCAGCTCGTATAAATATTGATAGAGTTTTAGCTGAAAAACCCCATGACAAATATACGGAAGAAGAAAAGAAAAAGGCCAGTCTTGACGCACGTGCTATTAATGCTTTATTTTGTGCTTTAGATAGAACTGAATTTAACAGGGTATCTATCTGCACAACTGCAAATGAAGTATAGAAACTTCTTGAAGTCACACATGAGGGCACAACTCAAGTCAAAGAATCAAAGGTCAGCAGACTTACTCAAGAGTATGAGGCGTTCAAGATGAAGCCCAACGAAACAGTTACTCAGATGTTCGAAAGTTTCTTGGATATTGTAAATCCTTTGTCCTCCCTAGACAAAGATTACAGTAACCATGAAAAGATTCGCAAACTCCTGCGAGCACTTACAAAGAACTGGATTCCGAAGGCTACTGCAATCATTGAAGGAAACGACCTCACTACTCTGACACTTGAAGTACTCATGGGTAAGCTACTCACTCATGAACTAGAGTTACAAGACTTTGAAGAGCCTGCACCAAAGGAGAAGACGATCGCTTTCAAGGCTCAGCATAGAAGTTCTGCTGAAGATAATTCAAACAACAGTGAATCTGATGCTGAAGATCAAGCACTACTTGTAAGAAAATTCAAAAGATTCTTAAGATATATGAGAAGAAGACAAAAGAGAACAATGGCGACAACAGCTGGTATCAAGATGACGCTGTCTGCTACGGCTGCAAGAAGAAAGGACACATGAAGAAGGACTGTTCGATAAACACATCAACAAGCAAGAAGAGCAACAGATATGAGAAAAGGGACCTGAAAAGATCAACATCTCAGAAGTATGCCAATACCAGCATATGGCATGAAAGTGAAGCCAGCGACTCAGAAGATGAATAATCAGAAGACGCTGCAAATGTATGCTTTATGGCATCTGATCAGGTACTCTCTGAACCTATAGTTGATACATATGATGACTTCACCTTTGAGCAATTAGGAGAAGCCTTCAGTGAAATGTTAAGTTATTACAGGAAACTGCATAGCAAATATCAGACCTCTAAGAAGGTACTCAAAGAGTACAAAGATAAAATAGGAAGACTTACCGACCTGCTAGCTGAGGTTAAAGATAATGTTAGTGAGTCTGGTGAGCTTTCTTCCATTAAGCTCTTATTACACGAGACTACCAAGTCATCCAAAGAAAAAGACAAGGTTATTGCCCAACTGAAAGAAGAACTTTCTAAAGAGAAGAAAAGTCTTCAAAGTGCACAAGTCAGAATGGAAGTACTCACTTCTGACTATACTAAGTTATATGACACTTCCAAAAGATTGGAAATTAGGTTAGGAAAACAGCCTGAGACTGCTGCTTCCTACCCTAACACATGTCACTTACCGAAAAATCGGAACATTCCCAAACCTAACACTATCAGACCTAACCCTATCAAACCTTTGCCTAAAAAGGTTATGCCCAACCAGGATAATAGGTATGCTTTCTTCTATACTAGAAAACCTAAACCTACCAACCATCCACACCACTCAGCTTTCAACACTCAATATGCTAAATGTCATTATTGTGGCCTCATTGATCATATATCTTTTGCATCTAGAATCAGAAAGTTAGTAGATCTAAATATATATGCATGGATACCGAAAACTAACCAGTCAGGACCCTACAAGAAATAGGTACCAATAGTTTCATCTGCAAATTATTTTGTAGGTGGGACACCCTTTACATTCTAGAAGCAAATGGATCCTCGACAGCGGTTGCTCACGGCACATGACCGACGACGCTTCATTATTCGCAACACTGTCGAAGAGGAATAAAGAAGGATACGTCTCCTTCGGCAATAATTTAAAAGGGTATATAATCGGTATTGGTGATATTGGTAAAAATCCCTATCCAGTGATTAAAGATGTTTGTCTTGTTACTAAGTTAAAACATAATCTGCTCATCATAAGCCATTTAGCTGATCACGGTTATGGTATTAACTTTGTAAAAGACAAATGTACTATTATTGATAGTTCAACTGGTAATACTATATTTGAAGGTATTAGAGAAGATAATATATATGTTTTCTATTTGTTAGAAGATACTAACATTTCAGGTAGATGTTTAATGGCTAAAAGCGATGAGAGTCATCTGTGGCATATGAGACTCAGTCATGCAAATATTTATACTATTTCCAGATTATCCACAAAGAAGCTAGTACGCGGTTTATCGGACATTACATTCAAGAAGGATTCGATATGCAGTCAATGTGAAAAGAACAAAACTACTCGATCCTCTTTCAAGTCAGAAAATGCTGTATGTACTACTAGACCTCTACAATTACTACATATGGACTTATTTGGTCCTAGCAGAGTTGCTAGCCTTGGAGGTAAGCTATATGCTTTTGTAATTGTAGATGATTATTCTAGATACACGTGGGTATATTTTCTGACACGCAAAAATGATACATTATCGGAATTTGTCACCTTTTATGAGAAAGTACAAAATGAAAAAGGTTACATGATCACTCGTATTAGAAGCGATCATGGAGGCAAATTCGATGATGCAGAGTTTGAGCAATTTTGTGACACACACGATTTTGTACACGAATTCTCCTGTTCTAGGACTCCACAACAAAATGGAGTTGTGTAATGTAAGAACAGAACTCTATCCGAAATGGCCAGAGTAATGTTAAACCAGTTTAGTCTACCCAAGTATTTCTGGACTGAAGTTGTAAATACAGCTTGTTTTATTCTCAATAGAGTTCTAATTCGACCCAAATCGAAGAAGACTCCATTTGAGCTATGGTTTGATAGAATTCTATCAGTTTCATATTTTAGAATATTTGGTTGTAAATGTTTTATTCTTAATACAAAAGATAATTTAGGAAAGTTTGACGAAAAGGCCGATGAAGGTATATTTTTAGGTTATGCGTACAAAAGTAAAGGATACAGAGTCTTCAACAAAAGAACCATGATCATCGAAGAGACGATCAATGTCACCTTTGATGAACTAAATCAAACGACAAACGATGGCAATGACGAAGATCTCAATGTACCCAGCAAAGCACCAGCTGATCCTCCTAGAGAAGATCCAGGAACCAGCTACCTTCGGAGTCTGCCAAAAAGATTGAAGTTCACGGCTGATCATCCAAAAGACTTGGTAATTGGTGAGATTACCAAGGGTGTAAGTACTCGCTCCTCTAATAAAGATATAGCTTCTTGTGTTGCTTTTGTCTCACAGTTTGAACCCAAAAGTATTGATGAAGCATGTAGTGATAATTTTTGGATAGATGCTATGCAAGAAGAATTAAACCAATTTGAACGGAATCAAGTTTGGGAACTTGTTCCCAAGCCTATTGATCATCCGGTCATTGGCACCCGATGGGTATTCTGAAATAAACTGAACGAGAATGGTTTAGTGACTCGTAATAAGGCTCGACTCATAGCTCAAGGATACAATCAAGAAGAAAGTATCGACTACAATGAGACTTATACCCCAGTTGCGAGATTAGAATCCATTCGCATGTTATGTGCATTTACATGTTTTTATAATTTTAAATTATTTTAAATGGATGTCAAAAGTTTATTTTTAAATGGTTTTATAAAAGAAGAGTTTTATGTAGCTCTACCACCCGGTTTTACTGATTTCAAATTTCTTGAATATATTTTCAAGTTGAAGAAAGCTTTATACGGTTTGAAACAAGTCCCTCATGCTTGGTACGATCGTCTAAGATCTTTTCTACTTGATAACAGTTTTTCAAAGGGAAAGGTTGACACTACTTTGTTTATAAAGTCTTTGAATAATAATATTCTTTTGATTCAAGTCTATCTAGATGATATTATCTTTGGATCTACTGATGAATCTCTTTGTCAAGAATTCTCAAAGTGTATGCAGAATGAGTTTGAGATGAGTATGATGGGAGAGCTAAAGTTCTTTCTCAGACTGTAAATCAAACAAACCAACAATGGGACGTTCATAAATCAAGCTAAGCACACAAAAAAACAACTAAAGAAGTTCGACATGGAAGCAGCAAAGCCACTTAGCACTCCAATGGCAACTTCAACCAAACTTGATATTGATGAACAAGGCAAACCTGTCGACATACGTAAGTATCGAGCTATGATCGGTAGCTTACTCTATTTAACTGCCAGTCGACCAGACATTATGTTT
The DNA here is from genome assembly GCA_029216955.1 of Iris pallida. Lineage (NCBI taxonomy): Eukaryota > Viridiplantae > Streptophyta > Magnoliopsida > Asparagales > Iridaceae > Iris > Iris pallida. The sequence goes on from JANAVB010029815.1 coordinate 4,625,003, forward strand.
AGTGTTTGCTTATGTGCTCGTTTTCAAGCCAATCCTAAGGAATCACATCTGTGTGCAGTTAAGCGTATCTTTCGATACCTTAAAAGCACTTCTTATGTCGGCTTATGGTATCCCAAAACTACTTCATTTGACCTAACCGGTCATTTCGATGTTGATTTTGTCGGATACAAAGTAGGTAGAAAAAGCACCAGCGGCACATGTTATTTCCTAGGAAAAGCTCTAGTCTCTTGGTTTAGTAAAAAGCAAAATTTTGTTGCATTATCAACAACAGAGGCTGAGTATATCGCCGCAGGATGTTGTTGTACACAAATTTTGTGGATGAAACAAACCTTAGAAGACTATGGATTACATTTTACACATATACCCATTTTCTGTGATAATACTAGTTCTATTAATTTGACTAAGAATCCAATATGTCATTCTCGTACTAAACATATCGAGATTCGACATCATTTTCTTAGAGATCATCAATAAAATGGAGATATAGACCTTGTATACATAGACACACATAATCAATTAGCTGACATATTCACAAAAACCTTTAGCAGAAGATCGTTTCAACTATTTACGTCGAGAATTAGGAATTTTAGATATCAATAATATTAATTAATTTTTGTTTTATTAATTATTTATTCGATACTCATAAACTATTTTCGAGCAAGCCTAAAAAGAGTCTGTCTGTCACCACGACTACGGTCGAAGCGAAGCGATATTTAAGAGTTCCGCGGTAAACCTCCGTTAGCTGGGACAGTACTCATACAGCTAATCTGAGACAGATACTGAGTAAAGAATATTAATTTATAAAATAATATTAATTATATTATTTTGAGATTTAAAATTACTAAACTTTGAATTAAGCATTTGAAACGAATTAAAGAAAAAGAATGTGGTCTCATTTGATTTTTTATATATATAGCCAGGCAACCCTAGGCAAATTCGGCCCGAGTTCGGTCCAAATTCGGCCAGAGTTCGGCTGGGTGTTTATATATAACAGCAGCAACCCGAGGACTCCTTCTTCTTCATACTTTCCCACATCCTCATAACAGCAGCTTCGTCCTTTCGAAACCCTAGTTCTACTCCCTCATTGTTCTTCCAATCCTTGTGGAGTTTTTCATCAAAACTTTGAATTCGTGCGGAGATCGTCATCCTCTACAACATATCCGACTCTTGGAAGGTATAATCCCTTCTTTCCACCACTTTTCAATACTTAGAATTTGTAGAAATTTTGGAAAAGAATGCCTAAGTTCAATCCCTTCAAGAGGAAGAAGACCAATGCCAGTGAAGAGGCATCATCTTCAGATCCGTATACGGATTGCCTCTTTTCTCCAGTCCAATTGGACGATGGTGCGTCGGATGAGTTTTATTTTAAAACTTTCGATCAATCGTTATTGTGGTACGCTGATTTTAACATGCGTACTATTTGTACTGGATCACCGATTAAGTGGACTGTCTTTCTGGATCACCGTCCTTATTTTGAGGCGTTAGGGTTACAATATTTTGTCACCTTACAATTCTCCATTCCCACTAATGCCATTAGATTATTCTACTGTAATTTTGTGTTAGACACTTTTACAGCGAGGACATGTGTCGGAGGAATTGATATCGAATTCACTGATGACACATTAGCAGAAATCCTTGGTATTCCAAACGAAGGTGCCCCGCTAGATGACCTCACTGATTTTGATTTCCCCGATGGAACGACACTCGTTAGTTTCAAGAATGAACTTTGTGCGCCCGCACGCATTCTTCCTGGAAAGTTCAAGGCTAATAACTTGAACTTGTTTAACTACGAATTACATCGCATTATCTATTCCACTTTACTTCTAAAATCTACTTCTAAAGATGATGTCACTGCACTTGAGCTCTCTGCTCTTTATCATATTCTTAAGGGAATTCTTTTTTCTGCCCCTAAGAATATTATTCAGATGATGAGTAGATATCGCGGGAGAGACCGCAACCTATCTTATGCGATGCTCATTCCTCGCATTTTTCAGAGATTTGACATTGATTTATCTCTGTCGACCCCGAGCCCAAGTTTCTTAAACTCTCTCGTCGCAGCATTACATCTGTTCCTCCACCCACTACACCTACTCCCACTGATCCCGCAGCACCTGTTCCTCCTCATTCTTACCCTATGACATTTGAGGGTATCCATCAGCACTTATCAGATCTGTAGTCTTTTTATGTTGAGACCTCTAGGGAACATGAGTTCCGTGATGTGACTCGGTTCCAGGCGATTGCCAACTCCTTCACCGATCTGAGGTTTGCGCAGATGGGACATTCTGCTAGCTCTCTGCCTCGAGACCCTTTTGTTTCTGGCTACCGTATTGACGACGAGGTGGTACACTCTCTGTTCCAGCCAGGGAATGCATATGATTGGTATCGTACCGCTGGCGCCACTTCTCACACTTCTGGTGTTGGTACTTCTAGAGCTGGTCCATCTTGACATGTTGGAGTTGTAGCTGATGACATTGATGATGATGATGAGTTTTGAGATGTTAGATTATTGAGACTGTTACTTTTTGTCTTATGTTTACTTGAAAATGCTCCGATATTCCAAGATTTTATCAGTACTCTTTTTTTAGTTATTATCAGTATTTTTTTCCTTATTCATGGACATGGTTGTTTTTGTTTATGCCTCAGTTATGGCATCTTAGTCTATTATTCAGCACTCTATTTGTTTCATTTTATCGTAGCGCTATCTATCTTTTATTGCTTCATTTTTTATAAATTACTTGAGACAAATACATGCCTGTGTTGTTATTCTATTTCTCTTACTGTTTCTACCATCTGTCATGATTATTTATTTTTTATGTGTTTCTTCACTGTTTGTTACTTATGCATTGATTGCGGGGGAGCTTTTTCTTTTGTAATTATTTTGCTAAGTGACAACGAGAGAGAAATAAGGATCTAACATGTTTGTGAAATACAGGATATGAACGATTTTTTTTTACTATTTTGATTTGATTCTAAGCTTAGATGTTATATCGGCAAGGTTTGTCAATTATTAAAATGGAGGAGATTGTTGGCCCATTGGTCATGGTCAAACCTGATTTTAATAATTGATCGAACTCTGTCTTGATATAAAAGCAAGTATACTCAGATGTTTACCTACGACGTTTTGGACACTGCTCAACAATGGTTATCAACAATGTTCAAGTCTGAAGCCGTTTGCCATTCAGAATGTACTTCCTGCTATGCAATGTAGTTTTTCTTTTTATTGAGTCTAGGAATACATTGTACACCGAGTCGTATTGGCAAATAGGCTATCCGAAAATATTTTTCAAAACCATCATATTCTTTTACAAATGATCCATATTTTTGAAAATATTCTTTTTACAAAAAGCCTTTGAAGGATTGTTCAAAAAGCCAAAAAAAAATTTCTCCAAAAATGAACTGGCAGAAGCTCAGGAGAACTCGGCCCGAGTTCGGCCAGAGTTCGGCCATTTGGAACGTTAGTGAACGTTGGGTAAAGAGTTCTGTCCGAATTCTGCCCGAATTCTGTCAGAGTTCTGTCTTTGGAAAAGCTATATATAGAGAAGCATTTCGATCATTTCAACACACCAATTCACTTTCAATCTTCTCTTCTTAAAGCTTACAGTCTTCCAAAGATTTTTTAAAAATCTTTCATTTTCAAATCCCAAGCCACTTACAATCTTCTAGTCGATTTGCCAGTGCGGTACGGTCTAGATGTTTCAGAGTGATTGTAATCAGAGGCTAGATAGAATATTCAACTCTTCACAATTGAAGTTGGACGAGTTCTTCGTATCAAAGCTCGCGTCTGTAGAAGTTGCAAGGACTTTGTACAAAAACTTACGAGATTTTCCAATAGTGGATTCAACTGGAAGCTAGAGTTCTTCCGACTGGACTAGTCCTCACTAGAGGTAAACCAGTATAAATCTCGATGTTTGTGTTTGCCTTCTGATCACTTTTAAATTTTGTTATTTACTTTTTGTGATTATTATTATATCTGTGATCTAACTGCTAACAAGTTTTTAATTAGCAATATTCTGCTGCCAACTCTATTCACCCCCTCTAGAGTATTTTGTTTTACGATTTTGTTCCTACATTCTTGACTCCAACCGTTTCTCTTTCGACCAGCAACAGCGTCGCTTCCGCGGCTGCTCCGTAAAACCACCAGAGAATACTAACTCGGACGTCTCCAGTAGCTACGTCAATGTCTAGCCGTACCAGAGCTGCACCATCGCCAACGACCGGCCTTGCACCACCGAACGGCGAGCCCCAAAGCTTGAGCTCCCTCCCTCTCCAACTTTCCCTCTCCCTATCGCTTCACTTTCCCCTTTCTCTCTGTAAGTTTTCTTTCTATCTCTCTTTCTCTCTCTCTTTCCTAATCTAACTTTTATATTGTTACTTTATTGTTATAATTGATTAATATATGTACACTAGTAACAGTAGGTATATGTAATATTTCTTTAAACACAAAATTAACTGTACTAAGGTTATTAAACTATTTTGTTAGTAAATATTTTTTTAGAGAACTAACAATATTAGCATTATTTTTACTATTCCTAAAACTATATATATTCTTTCAAATTTATATTGTAAATATAGAATTGGGTTTAGCCTTACAAATAATTTTCTAGATTTTTGTATTATATATTTGATATATTTTATAGTGAGGATATATTTCCCAAATATTGTCAATATCTGCTAAATATACATATAAATATATATATTTCCTTCTAACTATTATCAAAATAAGATATTTGGCTTAGAAGCAACAAATATGGTCTTTATGGTATTTTAATGTAGTTTTAAAACTAAAGATCATATTTGAAAAAATTAGGAAATTAGATCAAAAAGGGGTTCCCTATATTTTCAAGAATTAGTTATCTTAATATATTGACTAATACGAATATAGTTTCTAGAATTACTTACTAAAGTTATATATACTTATTTACCCTCCGAGTCTATCTTAACCGTGATTAGTCATATGTCCCAAATTTTCGTGAATCTGAATTTCTGTATATCGACCCTAGGTTAATCGGACTGTCATGGACTCAACAGAATTATTGGTTTCACCAGCAAAGGACTCCAGGCAAGTGTACTTTTTGATTGCTTTTCGATTCATAGTAGTCTTTTTATTTCATGCTTATACATATGTCTTGTTGCTTGTTGACACGCTCGTCACACGGAGTAGTCGGAAGGGAAAATATCTTAGTAAACATGTGGACTACCCAGAACTATCCCCCGTGTCTTTCGTGGAGAATAGCAGCTGCACACGACACGTACAGGGTGCCGGATTTATCCCCTAGCCGTTCACATGTCGAAACGGATATTTCACACCACATAGGTAGTTGTCTTTTATTTTTCCTTTTCTTTTTCCCCGTGCCATGTCATCAGTACTTTCCAGTTTTCATATCTCATATGTTATTTTCATGTCCTGTTAATTCTATTGTGTTTTGCATTGCCGTCGGTTTGTGTACTTGTTCCATTCCTGACTGAAAACCAATATTTTCACGTTAGCCGTGGATTCATTTAGCTTTGGAGATTCGGGTGTACTTGCAGACAAAAACCTAGAAATAGATAGCAGTTGTATCGATTTCATTAATTATAAAATCTTGTATTTTCTTTATTTATAAATGTTGTAACAAATTTATAAATGTGAATGAGCAGCAAATTTCATATTTTGAGCATTTATTTCTTGCGGGCTTGACAGCGTTCTACCGCCGACTTTGCGGCGTAGGCTGGCTTTGACACGCCTCATATCCGAAAAACGGGTGCGGGTCATGACAAGTTTTTGTGGTGGTCCATGCATGTCAGTTTTCGCAAATTGTGCGAACTTGTGGTAGTACTTAAGTTAGTCGTACTACTACAAGCCTGCGACTAGAAAATTCTCATTCACAACTAAGAGTAAATCAATTTTAAGAGAATGGTTAGGACTAGGAGTCCCTAATTTAATTTGACATTTGGGTAGTTAAGGTTGCTACATAGGTCTCACTAGACGACTCTCATAGAAGGATGCACTATCACATTTTGATTCGATAGTATTTCTAAGGAAGGTAGATTCGTAACCCTCTTTCCGAAATTTTAGAAATATCTTTTATTTACTTATTTGAATTAAATGTGATTTTCAGAATTTTAGAAATATTTAATTTAATTAATTATTATTATGGAATATCTTAGTCATGGTTAAATTTTAGAGTGTAAAATGACTATAAACTATGGCACGAAACTATAAACTATGGCACGAATAGTGCAGTAGCATGCTTTAACTAATGTATTAGCCATGGTAGAAAAGGATGAGACATAAGTGTGTCCCAACTAGAAAAACCAGGCCAAGTTGTGACTTGACCCAAAATATGTATATATATATTTATTTATTATTAGGATTATTGGCTTTTAGAAATTTCGATTGTTCCAAACCAGCCCGAATCCAACCCAGGTCTTAGTGGTCATGTAGTGCGACCAACGTCGTCCATGTAGATATGTAAATGTGTATACATTGGTAGTCCATTTCTAACATTGTGATTAATTTCTATAAATTATATATTGAATATAATATATGTATTATTGCTATTTAAATTCATATTTTACTTGGAAATAGGGTGACCTCCTCTTAGAATGTTATTTTGGGATTATTGGGATTCACTTAGGCTATACATATATACTTTTGTATAAATATATTCATAATGGGTAGACATAGTGCTATTTACATATTTTCCCTCGATCTTGAATACTAGAGAAATATAAATTTAGGATTATATTTTTGCCTTCGGTCATTTTTTCCCTAATCAAAATCATTTGTACAACTTTATATTATGTCTTTTTCCTAAAACATTGACATATCATATGTTCGTATCACTTATATTCTTTTCCTTGGACGTGATGAAGTATTTTTAAATAACCTCCCACTCAATTGTCTATTAATCTCGAGTTAATTTTTGGGATTCAAAAGTTTCCTCTCAATAACGAATATCCGTGAAATAAGGATTATAAGATTTTTTTAATTTTGACTTCGATCATTATCCTTCCTAATCAATTGTTTATCTTTTCAAGATGTGATATTATACTTGAAGAACGGATACTTGCACTTTTTCTATCTTTATCAACTTGTATGATATTTTTAAACTCCCTTGATATCCTCGGGGATATAGTTGGAATAATTTTGATAACCTGCGATGACAAGACAGCAGCACACTGTCGTCACTTATTTGAATTATCGAGACTGCGGGTTCACTGCAGCCAGCAGCGCACTGGCGTGGCATGACCCCTAAGTTGAAATAAATTTAAGTAAGCGTGGGTAATCGAACATTATAAAAATTATGTCTTAATTGTCCTATTTAATCCTTGAGTTATTATGTCAATAATGGATAGAGTTGGTAGAGTGTTCGATACCATATTATGCTCAAGTCATAAATCAAGGGTTTACTGCAGCCAGATGTACACTGGCGAGGTATGGATGCTTGGTTAAATGATTTTGGATATACTTATGGTTTTCGAATATTATAGAAACTACATCTTTTGGCATGTGATTGTTGAAAATTTTATTTTCCACTACTTCATAAACTCTCGATTAAAATTTGATTACTTCTTAACCTTTCATTACTTGAACCCTTTCTTTTATCTTTTTCTACCGTTATTAGTCATCCTAGAAACCATCTAAACCTATTCACTAGATTCATAAACATACCTATATCATGATTCAATGATCATGCCTAAACAATTGTTCGTGTTAAACCGATTTCCTTGATCACCCTTAAACAAAATATGATCGTGACTCAATCGTAAAACATTTTGATCGTGCCAAATCGCATCTTTTATTTTGTTTATTATTTTGTTATCCGTGAATATCTGTGACTAATTAGATTATGAATCATATCACTCCCTTGATTATACAATTCGTCGTTTTATCCATCTCAATAAAATTTTTGGTTTCTGAGTATTCTTCATAGTCGTGCCTAATCGTGCCCTTTGAAATTTCGAGGACAAAATTTTTCTAAGGTGGGTAGATTTGTAACTCCTCTTCCCAAATTTTTAAATATTTTTATTTTATTATGTTTAAAGGAAAATTTTTCAAAATTTTATAAAGGATGTTTGGTTACATGTCTGCTTTCTAAAAACTATTTAAAAATCGTGGTTTGAAAATATTAATTAATTTTAGCGGTTGTCTTAATGTTCTTATTAGAATTATAAAAAAATGTTGATTAGTTTTAGGATTTCCAGATGTTTTGATTTTGAAAATACATTCTAAATTAAAAGCATTCTTTTTATCAATAAAAGGATTTGCCAAAGTATTTTCAAATAAAATTTTGAACAAAAATGAAATATTTTAATAATTTTGCTAGTGTCAAATTCTATTAAAATTTACTTTAATAATACTAGATATATTTTCAAACTATTAGCATTATAACCATTATTGGATTAAGATTAAATTAATTTATTTTAAAAATTATTGGTTATCATCTTGCCAATAAAAGATTTGCTTATTAATTTGATTTTATACAATTTAAATTAATTTGGATAATATTGAATATTGTTTTAAACTTTTATTTTGAGCCGTTATTAGATTTAGAGTAGGATAATCTAATTTTCAAATTTTATTGCTTTAATTTATTTTGATAAATACTAAATATTATTTATAAAATATTATGATGATCTTTTATTTTAGCCAATTTAAATTCATACTATTTGATAATACTAAATGTTAATTTAAATTATTGGTATGATCAACTATTTGATATAGATTTCCATGAATACGACTTAAATTGTTTTGATAATATCGTTATGTTTAAATTGTTAGGGTGATTATAATATTTAATGTTATCTAAGTTATTGTAGTAATTAATTATTTGATTTAGATTTCAATGATTTAAATTGTTCGATAATATCGAATTTATATTTAAATATTTATGATAATCAATTATTTGTTTTTGGATTTAGTTTATATGTTTTAAATTAATGATAATGTTGAATACTAGTTTAAATTGTTTTCGTATTATGATTAGAATAATTTGTATTTAAATTCTATTTGATTTAATGGGCAGATTATCATGAAAAATCTTAAGCCTTATCGATATAGGGGTTTTTGACTCCTTTATAAAGGGAACATTTTCCTCTACTCTTATCAAAATCCAACTCTACAGCAATCCCTGACCCCTCCTACCATTCCTCCGACTGTCTCACTGACCACCATCCTCCACCGGAAACATCACCATGACAGCACCAATAAACATAGTCGTGTCATCGTGTTTGTGTCTGTGTCCATGCCTACCACCATCAGCCTCGTGTCAGCCGAGTGTCCGGCCTTGAGTCCGACCCTCGGTGTCATAATTCTATTCCCTAGTATCCACAATACATCCAGCAATACAACCATCCCTGTGACGGACACTACACCTTCCCTGTGTCCGACACTTTACCATCCGAAACTAGAAAGAAAAGAAGAGGAAGAAATCAAAACCTAACCCAACCTCGACCATCGGTGGACCCAAATCTGGCATCGACTTCTAGCCAGGAGCCTTGACAGCTTCGATCGACTCCGTCCCTTGTGTCGGACCACGATCTGAGCGCCGGACCACCCGAGTCGCCCCATCTCCACCGGCCAACGGATCCCCGCCACCACCATATCCCTTCGGTCACCAGCCGCACCCCTCCCGAAACCCCTCGTCCGTCGACCCGGTCGTCACCGCACCTCCACACTAATACCAACCATCACTGCCGTCCACAACTCCCCTGTTCCGGCGGCCCAACTTAGCTTCATCGTCACATTTGCCCACACTCCCCATCCTCAGCCAACTCAAGCAAACCTACGCCATCACCACCATAATCACCGCAATCAAAACAAAAATAGAAATAAGGGATAACTCTCACGACCAAGTCCTCGTCGGAAAAGCTTCCGTCTCTGCCTTGTAGCGCTGACTCCTAGACCCGCCGCCGCACCCTAGTTACCAGCGATCGCGACCGTCTTCTTGACTATAACCGATTCTCTCTCGACCCGCAACAGCGTCGCTTCCGCGGCAGCTCCGCAGAACCACCGGAGAATACCAACTCAGACGTCGCCAGCAGCTACGTCAACGTCTAGCCGTGCCAGAGCTGCACCATCGCCAACGACCGGCCTTGCACCATCGAACGGCGAGCCCCAAAGCTCGAGCTCCCTCCCTCTCCAGCTTTCCCTCGCCCCATTGCTTCACTTTCCCCTTTCTCTCTGTAAGTTTTCTTTCTATCTCTCTCTCTCTCTCTCTTTCCTAAGCTAACTTTTATATTATTTCTTTATTTTTATAATTGATTAATATATGTACACTAGTAACAGTAGGTATAGGTAATATTTCTTTAAACACAAAATTAACTGTACTAAGGTTATTAAACTATTTTGTTAAGGTTATCATTATTATTTTAGTAAAATCTTTTGCTAATATATAGTTAGTAAATATTTTGTTAGACAACTAACAATATTAGCATTATTTTTACTATTCCTAAAACTATATATATTCTTCCAAATTTATATTGTAAATATAGAATTGGGTTTAGCCTTACAAATAATTTTCTAGATTTTTGTATTATATATTTGATATATTTTATAGTGAGGATATAGTTCCCAAATATTGTCAATATCTGCTAAATATACATATAAATATATATATTTCCTTCTAGCTATTATCAAAATAAGACATTTGGCTTAGAAGCAACAAATATGGTCTTTATGGTATTTTAATGTAGTTTTAAAACTAAAGATCATATTTGACGAAATTAGGAAATTAGATCAAAAAGGGGTTTCCTATATTTTCAAGAATTAGTTATCTCAATATATTGACTAATACGAATATAGTTTCTAGAATTATTTACTAAATTTATATATACTTATTTTCCCTTCGAGTCTATCTTAGCCGTGATTAGTCATATGTCCCAAATTTCTGTGAATCTGAATTTCTGCATATCGACCCTAGGCTAATCGGACTGTCATGGACTCAACAAAATTATTGGTTTCACCAGCAAAGAACCCCAGACAAGTGCACTTTCTGATTGTTTTTCGATTCATAGTAGTCTTTTTATTTCATGCTTATACATATGTCTTGTTACTTGTTGACACGCTCGTCACACAGAGTAGTCGGAAGGGAAAATATCTTAGTAAACATGTGGACTACCCAGAACTATCCTCCGTGTCTTTTATGGAGAATAGCAGCTGCACACGACACGTGCAGGGTGTCGAATTTACCCCCTAGCCGTTCACATGTCGAAACAGATATTTCACACCACATAGGTAGTTGTCTTTTATTATTCCTTTTCTTCACCTCTGTGCCATGTCATCAGTACTTTCCAGTTTTTATATCTCATATGTTATTTTCATGTCCTGTTAATTCTATTGTGTTTTTGCATTGCCGTCGGTTTGTGTACTTGTTCCATTTCGGACTGGAAACCAATATTTTCAGGTTAGCCGTGGATTCACTTAGCTTGGGAGATTCGGGTGTACTTGCAGACAGAAACCTAGAAATAGATAGCAGTTGTATCGATTTTATTAATTGTAAAATCTTGTATTTTCTTTATTTATAAATGTTGTAAATGTTGTAACAAATTTAGAAATGTGAATGAGCAGCAAATGTCATATTTTGAGCTTTTATTTCTTGTGGGCTTGACAGCGTTCTACCGCCGACTCTGCGGCATAGGCTGGCTTGGACACGTCACGTATCCGAAAAGCTGGTGCGGGTCGTGACACCTCGTCCAACCCCTTCAAATGGGTAGGGCTGTACCTCATTGTGTCGATCAGGGAATCGATACGAAGTTGTAAGAAAAGTTGTCGAAAAACAAAACAACTATCACTCCACACCCTTAGTTTGGAAGCCAAATTTCGTACAGTGGATCGACCAAAATAAAAACCTATTTGAACATATTACTATACAACATATACAGAAGTAAAACCAAATTTATAGATCATAAATTCATCAAGTATATGCAGAGTTATTCGGATTTAAAAATCGAGGGAAATATGTTATTTTAAAACGAAAATTTTGGAAAAATCATCCGATACGACGTGCGCCTCGACAAATCGGGCGACGTAGTTGCAAACTATATACATCGAAAGGCGCGTGTAGATGTTGTCGACGTGTGGGAACTGACGGAACTCGATTTCATTGCGTGTGTGCGACGAATCAGTACCCATGCATCAAGATACCCTTGTATCAACCTTTTGCAAACATAGCCATAACTTCGTGTACGTTCATCGTATCGAGACGAAACTTGCATCAGCAGGACCATATGGAAATTTTGGTCCTGTGTGCCAACTTTGGTCTAATTCTGAGAAGGTCGACCGGAACGCCTATTTTGGTGGGCCCGCGACCCGATCCAACAGGCAAAATTGTACATGGCCTACCGGATTCTAACTTTGGACATACGGTTGGGTTCGTCTTCTCAAACCAGATCCGTAGATATGTAGTTTGAGGAATTTAGAGACCATAGACAGTGGCGCACGTTTCGGTGCAAAACGGGTGCAACGACGGTCATCATTTTGACCCAAAATTATGATTTTGCCCCTGTTCCAGAATTAGACTTTTGGATAGGAGTTTCCTAGATATATTTGTTACACCGGAAAAGTTTTTGATGTATGTTTCAGCATCCGGAGCCGTTCGTGGATTTTGAGTTTCATTGCTGACGTGCTTGACTGATTGGACTTGCCATTTCTGTACAGACAGACAAGATACCTTGCCACCTTCCATGTGATTTATTATTCTTATTTTTAGTTATTTATATTTTGCATTTCTTATCTATTGATAGTATTATATTACTGTGCGTCCAAGTCACACTTGGGTGCAAACGACTCTATCGGACATTTTTATTATTTTTTGTTTATTTCTCTTGCATTGGCTTAGTCTATTGACCACCCATTGATGATGAGATATTGGTATATCTCATACGGCCTTGACCCATGATCATCACGAGTTGTGAGTCACATGTAGGACACGTACTCACGTAGTCGGCTGGCCACCGATACATATGAGACATGCAACGGTTAGGAGTAACTGCCAATAGAACTGCATGCTAGTGGATTTGACAGTTAATAGAGGTTCCTATGGGACGTGGATGTGACCCTACTAGGCATTGGATGGGGAGGACACATTCTTAACGTATGAGCCACATATGCACTTTTCTATTCCTGATCCTGTTGGCCTCTGACATTCGATGAATATTATGCTTTGAGGTCCCTGGTATCCTGGTGGGACGATACCTGAGTTTCCTACAGCTAGAGTGCTTATGCGTTGAAGGTTTGTTCTTAACTACATTATCACTATAGAACTGGTAGGTACCCTATTGCATACATTCCTTTTCTTTCTGTTATAAATCACAGTTTATATGGCATGGTGTTTTCTTTTACCTTGTTACGTCCCTCTGACGACCTGGTTATCTCTCCAGGATTAGACGATTTCTCGTAGGAGTACGATACGACATTGGATTCTCCCTACATCAATGACGAGGCATCTCCAGCTGACTTTTAGTTTATTTACACATTAAGACATTAGTGGACATCTTCTATTTCTTTTATTTCCATTTTGCGGACGTCAGACTCCGTTCATTTGAGACTATTTTATATAGCTGTTTGGATTGTGTATGTCCACCCGTCTATCTCTTTGATGCACTTATTTATTATTTGGACTCTATTATCTTCTGTGTTGAGCTATGATGAGATGTAGTTTATTTATATTCCGGCCTATGATTATATCATATATACAACTTATGTACGTATATGAGGATTCCATATATTGGAGTATTCTTCGTATATGTACAGCTGGCATGTCTATGTATTCGGTCCTAAATATTTTGGGACTGGAGCATTACATATTTTTATGGTGGCCCATGTAGGTAAGAAAATATTGTTGGGTTACATGACTATGCCCAACAAGCCCACATATCGGAATAGGAATAGTATCTCATCCAGAACTACTACTTCCTTTGACTTCCAATCTTTTTAAATTCCTTTGATTACTTGAATTACCACATATCTAACATTTCCTAATATCGTCCTATTCTTCCTCGTGCCAACAATATTAATCTAAGAAGCGGACGCACTTCTACCTAGGCCTTCACATCTGGTGGAGAGGATACCCCGGAGGGACAGAATCCTCCAATGACTCCGGTGACACCATACCAGCCAGGACAGTCGCAGCCTACTACAACACCGACGACGGTGCATCGAGAGATTACAGCACCCCCAGTCAGCCAGGCTGGGCAGACCACTACTGTACCACCGGGAGGGAATGTACCACTGTCTCGACCACCACCATTCCCTCAACAGTTTTCTCCACAATAGGGACCTCAGATGCATCCACCATCGACTTATGGGAGCCCTACTTCCCAGTTTATGTATGCCATGATGCAGGCTCAGTGGCAGCAGACTGAGCTGATGAGACAGACTATGATGGAAGCATTGGCTAGACCTCCACCTCCACCTCCGGCACCGGTACCAGCACCAGCACCAGCACCGACTTTGCATCCTTATGAAGGCTCTATCAAAAACTTCACAACCATGAACCCCAAGGCCTTTAGAGGAACGGAAAAGCCACTAGAGGTGTCAAAATAGCTTATTAGTATAAAGAAGCTATTGAAGGCATTCCAGTTGCCAGCTCGAGACTAGATGACAACAATGGACCTATTATTAGAAGATAATGCTCACCACTGGTGGAAGGCGAAAGAGAGACGATTAGGCGCTGAGATCAACTAGAAGTAGTTTTATGATGCATTTTATGATAGATTCTTCCCTATTCAGGTTCAAGATGGTCTATATGTCCAATTCCTTCACCTGAAGCAAAGGAATATGACAGTTGATGAGTATGGCTCAGAGTTCAATCACCAGAGTAGATTTGGTACAAAATTGATCCCGACAGAGTTAGAAAAGGCGAGGAGATTCCATCAGGGGCTTGCACCAGAGCTCAAGTCTTGTATGACTATACAGTTTCGTGTCTCCCATTTAGCTGCCTGAAAGAAGATCGTGCTTAAAAGATTCTTTGCAAGGAGAAGCAGCAGACATCGAGATGCCATACACCAGCAGTTACACCGGCTAGAGCTACTCAGGGTGGACCTATCAGGAGGCCCATATGACAGTTTCAGTAGAGGCCCATACCTTATCAGAAGCCCACCTGTAACTACTGCGGAAAGCAGGGATACCTCATGAAGGACTGTCGAACTCGACTTGGAACGTGCTTAAGATACAGGTCAGGGCAACACAAGGTGAAGGATTGTCCGGAGCAGCAGTTGTTAGTTTATGCCCAACAGAACCCAAGACCGACAACCCCAGCACTTCTAGCAGCTCGGTTAGCAGCAGGAGCACCTCGCCCATCATTACCACCCAAGTCAGCACAGTTCGAGAGAGCTAGAGCTTAGGGCCCAGGACAGAATTATGGGTAGGTATTCTCTCTAGCTGTTGAGGATACAGAGATAGAGACAGAGGCAGAGGTCATAACAGGTATGCTTTTAGTTGCTTTATTTCCTGCCATTACGTTGTTTGACACAGGGGCCACTCAGTCATTCATAGCCACTAGTTTTGCCACTAGACACAGTATTCCCATCACACCCTTATCTAAGAATATTAGAATCCTCACTGGAGGAGGAGTTGTACCTCTTAGTGGTGTTTATAGACTTTGTCCTATAGTGATATGTGGTAGAGAGATGAAAGCACGAATTCTTGTATTCCCTATGCCGACATTCGACGTGGTTACAAGAATGGACTAATTAAGCCAGCATTTTACCCTTATAGACTGCCATAGGGGCAGTATCATTTTTAGACCACCAAATGCGATGGAGTTCGAGTTCACCAAGGAAGAAGGAGAGAGTATTGATGCACCCACATTAGGGACTCACATGATGATGTAAGATGCCCTTCAGTACCTTGTCATCTATGAGTTCGAAGATGTATTCCCCGAGGATTTACCGGGGATGCCGCCTGACAGAGATATTGAGTTTTCTATTGAGCTTATTCTGGGAGCTAAGCCTATTTCATCTCGAGTATATCGACTAGCACCGAAGGAGTTGGTAGAGATAAAGACACAGACTGACGACTTATTGGAGAAAGGCTTTATTCATGCCAGTGCATCACCATGGGGAGCACCCATTCTCTTTGTACCTAAGAAAGATATGACAGTGTGCATGTGTATCGACTATAGAGCCTTGAATCCAGTAACGGTAAACAACAAGTACCCCTTATCGCTTATAGACGATCTATTCGATCAACTGAGTGGAGCAAAAGTATTCTCCAAGATCGACTTATGATCGGGCTATCACCAACTGAAGGTTCGGAAGGAAGATATTTCGAAGACGGCATTTCCATCAAGGTATGAACACTACGAGTTCTTGGTCATGCCTTTCGGTTTGACCAATGCTCCCGCAGTTTTCATGAACTTAATGAACAACATCTTTCACCAATACTTGGACAATTTGTAGTCGTCTTCATAGATGATATCTTGATTTACTCCAAGTGCCATGAGGAGCATGAGCAGCATCTACAAATTATTTTGAGGACATTGAGGAATGAGCGACTTTTAGCGAAGCTTAGCAAGTGTGATTTATTTCTCAAGGAGATATAATTTTTTGGACATATCGTCACCAGAGACGGCATATCTGTAGATCCTGAGAAGATCACAGCAGTCAAGGCATGGCCCGCTCCCACATCAGCTTTTAGGGTGAGAAGTTTGCTTGGACTTGCGGGTTATTACCGAAGCTTTGTAGAAGATTTATCTCGAATAGTGGAGCCTATGACTCGATTAACTTGCAAGGACAAAGAGTTTGTATGGACAGACGAGTGTCAAGCTGCTTTTGACGAGTTGAAGAAGCGCTTGACCACTGCACCTATCTTGACACTACCATCGGGCCCGGAAGGATTTGTTATATACAGTGATGCATCCGGAAAGGGATTAGGATGCGTATTGATGCAGCATGGTCATGTAGTAGCATATGCATCGAAACAATTGAGGGTGCATGAGAAGAATTATCCAACCAACGATCTAGAGCTCGTATCGGTTATCTTTGCGTTGAAGTTATAGAGACAGTACTTATATGGCGAAAAAGTAGATATCTACACTGATCATAAGAGCCTCAAGTACAGGTTCACATGAAAAGAGTTGAATATGCAACAACGATGTTGGTTGCAGTTGATGAAGGATTACGAGATCGAGTTACATTATCATCCGGGCAAGACTAATGTTGTGGAAGATGTATTAAGCCGTAAGCCCGTGGCTCATTTCTTGACCACACAGAGAGAGTTTATTAGAGATTTGTAGCAGCTTGGTATTGAGGTAGTATTGCCTGTAGCGGATGGCGTATTAGCCAATCTCCAAGTACAATCATCACTAGTAGAGAGGATCAAAGCAGCATTGCCCACGGATGCTAGATTTCGACGGCTTAGAGAGAGGACTGAAGTAGGAAAGTAGACGGGATTGAAGGATTCATCCTGATGGGACATTGCGATGTAGTGATCGTATTTATGTTCCTAATGGAGAGCTACGGCAGGAATTAATGAGGAAAGCACACAGTTTGACTTACTCTATCCATTCCGGCGGAACTAAGATGTACCAGGACTTATGGCAGTATTATTGGTGGCACGGAATAAAGCGAGAGATAGCTCATTTTGTGGCCAAGTGTTTGGTATGCCAACAAGTGAAGGCCGAGCAACAGAGGTTGGTCGGATTATTGCAGCCGCTACCCATTTCCAAGTGGAAGTGGGAGCACATTACGTTAGACTTCGTCACGGGATTTGCTCGAAGTCCTAGTGGGCGAGATGCAGTATGGGTGATTGTTGATAGGCTTACCAAGTCGGCCTATTTCTTACCTTTTAGAGTGGGATAGTCCACAGAAGTTTTGGCGGATATGTATATGAAACAAATAGTGAAGCTGCACGGTGTGCCAGTTAGCATCGTATCGGACCGTGACTCGAGATTCACCTCAAACTTTTGGAGGAGCATGCAAGCAAGTTTAGGTATGCATTTGAAGTTTAGCATGACTTACCATCTGCAGACAGATGGCCAGTCAGGGCGTACTATTCAGACGCTAGAGGATATGTTGAGAGCGTGTATGCTTGACTTTGACGGATCATGGAAAGACCACCTTCATCTTGTATAGTTTTTCTACAATAATAGCTATCAAGCGAGCATTCAGATGGCTCTGTTTGAACCGTTGTATGGTAGGAAGTGTCGATCTTCTGTTTGTTGGAGCTACATAGAAGAGCGTCAGATATTGGGTCCCGAGTTGGTTTTGAGCACCGTGGAGAAGGTGAAGAAGATACAAGACCACCTGCGAGCAGCGCAGCATCGACAGAAGCAGTAGGCCGATAATTGTCGTCACCCCTTGAAGTTCAAGGAACGCGACCATGATATTTTGAAAATATCCCTCACTAGAGGCATGATTTGATTCGGAGAACGCGACAAGTTGAGTCCAAGATACATCGACCTTTTTGATGTCTTGGAACGTGTTGGAGAGGTTGCCTATAGATTGGCATTGCCACCGTCGTTAGAGGGAGTACATGACGTATTTTATGTGTCGCAGCTGAGGCGATATGTGGCAGACAGCAGTCATGTGCTCGATCACTCCGAGATCACTGTTGGACCAAGCTTGTCGTAACAAGAGCAACCAGTAGGCATCCTTGATCGTCGAGTAAAGGTGTTGCAGAATCAATATATACCGTTGGTTCGCATGGCATGGAAGCACCACTCGCTAGAACAGTCTACTTGGGAGCGCGAGGACGACATTCAAAATTGCTACCCTCATTTGTTCAAAAACCAAGGTACGACTTTCTATTGTTAGTTCCTTAAATTTTGCATTGTATGGCATCCCCCCGACGTTAGTTTTAATTTCGAGTACGAAATTCTTTTAAGTGTAGGATGTAATCACCCTATATTTTATACCAATTTTATGGAATTATTTTAGATTTTATAATATTCCTTTTTTATAAATAAGTAATAAGGCAAATAAATTTTTTTGTGTTAATTGTTACTAAACTTGTATTCAAATTTTATAAGAATAATTATGGGATTTTAGAATTATTTTCATAATTTAATGGAAGTGAAAAGCATAATAAATTATATACATGTATATATATACTAAATTATATATAAGTGTGTATACATCTAAATATATAATTTAGTTATATGTATATTGGTATATACTTGTATTTAATGAGAGGTTATATATATGGTGGCATATATAATGTGTTATAGTTATGGATATTTCTTTTAAACCCCCTAAATTTTTACTACAATTTTTTTTTCGGATTGATTTTTTTCGTTTTGGTATTAGTACAACGAATGCGAATACAGATATGACTAGATATTTTCTGATGAAAGTTTTACTAGAGGTTGGCAACTAGAGTTATAAATTCTTTTTCGGTAAATGATTTGTATATAAATATTTTTTGCCAAAAGTTAGTTAAACATTTTATTTAACTTTATTATTATAAAAAGTTTTTTTTATATAGAAGACAATCGATGTTTACCTTTATAAATATTATGTACTACTACGTGCGAGTACATGACGTTGGTTCATGTTGATGATTTCTAATTTTCAAAATTTATTATCTTAATTTTCCTAAAAAGGTATTTTTGAAGCATAATTTTCAAAATTTTAACTATTTACTCTACAAAGGGTAATTTCAAGTATTACCTAAACATATTTACCATGGTTTTTGAAATTAATGATTATTATTAATTTTGAAAATCTTATTTAATTTTTAATTGGTTAGGAAAATCTAAATTAAGATTAGATTTATTGAAAGTATTTTTGATATGATATATCTAGGTATAGATTTTGATCGAATCGAATTCGGATTTGATTTAGATCAATATAGTTTAAACTGATTTAAATTGGTAGTGAATTATCAAAGGGAATTAAATAATTTCTACCCCTTATCAAACTGGGATCCCTCCACTCCATAAATAGGGGAGCTTGTCGTTGTTCGCATTACACAAATTTCTCAATCAAACACGGTTCCGTGCATCATGTCAGTGCCTTCCCATTTACTATATCTTTACAATTACAGTTATTCCCAAGTCTGACAAACTCGGACCTCATCATCATCCCCGCTGCCCCGACACAAACACATCCACCAGCAAGCCTCTATACCACCGTCGCCGGGCTCCTACCCGTCCACAACGACCAACCCACCACCATCACCACCAAATCATCACCACCGCCACCAAACCGGCCGACCATCCCTAGGCCGGTGCCACCCAGTAAGAACCACCACCGCCGTCGCCATCTCATGCCTGCCACCACCACCAACGGTGCCTTCCCAAGTCAAACACACCCAAAAATCACCACCACTAATAACCAAACCCGACCTCGACTTACCTCCAGCTGAGCGCCGCCCATACAACTCTCGCCGTCCCCCGTCGTGACCTTCTGAGCCTCCGTGCGCGTGGACGCCTTCTCCCATGCCGTCGTCGTCCTCAGATTGCCTGATGCAGTGCGGCTTGGAATGCCCAGCCTCCTCTCTAGCTCCCTTCGCCGGTGCCCGATGCTACCACGGCTTGGAATGCCAACAGCCTCCGACCGCCTCAACCCCCTCTCGTCCTCCACTTCCGTCAAGAATCTCGCGAAGCTCTCCCAGCCGCGGTCACTAGATAACACTGGTAAGCTCCCAGCCTTCTCCCCCTTCGTCCCTCTCTCTTCCTTCTCTCTCGCCTCCTCCCTCTCTCTTCCGATCTCTTTTTTTTAGCTCACTTCTCTCTCTTCTTTGGATCTGATCTCCTTTTTTTACACCTATGTTTGAGTAAGTTTTTTTTTGTTATCAACTTTCGGGTTGGGAACAGGGGCATGGGCCAATAAATGGGGTTTAATGTTTTTTTTAAAGTGTTTTTAAATTAAATAACCTTTTGGGGCTATATAGGTGTGGGCTATATAGATAAGGCTGCTAAATAATAATAGTAATAAGTATATTTTGGGTTGTTTGTATTAATACTGGTCTTTCATATATATAAGACTTAGTTTAGGATATATAAATAATAATAAATAAATAAATAAAATATTGTTTTTAAATATACAATAGGGTTTGGGCCTTAATAAATTATTTTGCATTTGATTAGGCTAAGCCAATAAGGTATAGATAGGGGCTTTATATATCTTATATGTTTAGTAAGGGTTTTAACTAAAAGGGATTTAGATTTTTGTTAATAGATTTTATATATAATATTTCTAATAAGTATTAAATATACGATAATAATTTCTATATAGTTATTAAATATTATTTTAAATTCTAAATTACAATTTGATACCCTCAACTATTTAAAATTTTCAACTTGATACCCTCAAATTTGATAGGTACTAACTTAATACCCTCCCTCCAACCTTACACTAACAGTTTTAACTGAATGAGTAAAATGACACAAATGTCCCTCCAATTCTCTCCGCTACCTCTCTCTCTCTCGCTTCCACCACTCTTACTCCAGCAGCCCCCCTCTTTCTCTCCAGTGCCGGTAGCCGGAGGGGGGAATATGCAGCAGTAAGGAGCAGCAGCAACAAGCATGGGGCGGCACGGCTGCCCCAAGGGGGCGCATAATAAATGTGTCAAGACGGAGGGAGCATGGGGGCGAGGACGGGGGTCGCAGATGGTGCAGTGGGCCGTGGACGGGGGCGACGAAGTGTGGCAAGGCATCGGGCGGCACGAGGTTGCAAGGTTACGCTCGCCGGGGAGGGCGGGGGAGCAATGGACGAGGCCGGAGGGCGAACGACTGTGAGCGGGGGTCGTACGGCAAGGATCTGGGGGTGCTCAGGAGTTGGGGGTGAGGGCGGGGGAGCATTGGACTACGCCGGAGGGCACGAGACGGTGAGGCAGCGAGTGGGAGGCGTACGGCGAGGTCGGGCGGTGCACGACGGAGAACTGGAGGGCGCTCGGGGTGGGGGGGTTAGGGGCGGAGGAGCACTGGATGAGGCCGTAGGGTGCGAGGCGGTGAGCGGGCGGCATACGACAAGGTCGGGCGGCGCATGGTGGGAGCTGGGGGCACTCGAAAAGGACGACGGAGCGTGCGACGGAGGGCCGGGGCTCGCGGCAGGCGGGGCCTCTACGCTGAGAGGGGTGGTGCGGCAGGGCCGGGACGACGGCGGGTCTGTCGTTGTGGAGTTAGGAGGTGGGTGAGGTGTGGGTGTGTGGGAGAAGGGACAACAGACAGGGGTGGGGGTAGTTTAGAAAATGATTTTTTTAACGTAAATTCTAACTTCAGTGACGGAAAGGTACCAAGTTAAAATTAATAGTTGAGAGAGGATATTAAGTTAGTACCTATCAAAGTTGAGGGTATCAAGTTGAAAAACTTCAATAATTGAGGGTATCGAGTTGAAAAACTTCAATAGTTGAGGGTATCAAGTTATAAATTAGCCTATTTTAAATAAAAAATATTATTATAGTAATTTATATCCATTTAAAATATAGCTTTTTGGCCTAAAAGGGCATTTTACTTAGAGTTTTTATCCAAAAATATTTTAACATTTAAAGTATTTACCTAAAACATATGTTGACTAATAAAATATAGTTTACACATTTTATAAATATATTACCAAAATAGTATAAGTATTATTTATGTAAATTTCTTCTTTTATTAAATTTTTATCCATGACTAGGACCATTATTCATATTTCTTTGCCAACTCTGTACTCCCTTATGTCGACCCTAGCTAATTTGACTAACCTGGATTCGATGGAACAGACTGTACAATCATCGGGGGTCATCTTGCTTAGTTGTAACACCAAAGTCAAATTTTGTGCCACCTTGATCATCGTACCATGCCAGGTGACACTACCAGGAAAGTATACCTTGGTATATTTACTGTCCTATTATTTATATTTAGCATATATTTACTTTGTTAGTTTCCTTTGTTACAAACTGTGCGCCCAAGCCATACTTGGGTGCAAGCGACTCTATTAGTCGTTTTTGTTGTTTTATTTTATTTGATGCATGTTGACTTAGTTTTAGCAGACTACCTTTTTTATTGTGGGATATCCTTATATCTTCCTTAGCCATGACATACTACACGACTTGAGACAGTTTGCTAGAGGCAAGGCTCGCATATTGATTGGCCATCTCTATAGTCATGTATCGGATAGATGATTGTAACTGCTACGATTAAGATATAGAGACTCGAGCAGTTACAAAACTGGACAGGTTATAGACATGACTTGGTCAGTATGGGGAATATTGGGGGAGGATAGTCGCTAGTGCGTATGGGAAGCCAAACAGGTAAACCATAGTTTTCGAAAGGAACTATGGCGTGATATATTTGCAGATACCCTCTGACATTTTGGACGTTACGGCCAGATATGTATGACATGATGCAAGTTACGTACTTATAGCCTAAATCCCACAAATGCGCATGAAATTTGTCCTCTAAATTGCACATTAGACGGTTAGAATCCCCTTTGCATATTTGTGTCTAAGATAGTCTTTTGTATATTATTTTATTATTCTGATAGTTTATATTAGCATGTTCCTCCTGTATCTTGTTACGTCCCTCTGAGGACCTGGTGATTTCTTCAGGTGTGTTTATGATTTTCGCAGGTGCTCTAGCCAAGGACATAGTTTACAATCTACCTTCGCGATGCTAGCTTTTGGATAGTCTTTCGCTTCGCTCGACTCTTCCATCGTTGCTATATATTTCTCTCTTTTTGTTGGTAGTAGATTTGTCTCCACCCAAAGTTTCGTACAAGTGACTTCAATTAGTTGATTTTATGATATATTGGTTTGTGGATGAGATTAGTTTCATGGTTACTGTATTTTACAGCTTATGTATACATATGAGGTTTTTGTATATTGGATTATGCTTTGTATGTATGCAGCTGGCATATCTACGTACTTGGTAATAAGTATTTTGTGACTGGGGCATTACATATTTTTGTGGTGGCCCATATTGGTCATGATAAATTATTTGGTTACTTTAACGTACCAAGCAAGCCAGCGTATATGATTAGATTCTAGGATCTCATCCACTTACTTGACCTCTTTTCTCGATTCTATTTTCGAACTACCGCTTGACTCATCGATTTGCATCTTGCTTGATTCCTTCTAGCATTATTCTTATCTTCCCTTCGTGTTTGCTAGAGGTTAGGAAGGTTACTCCTACTAGATAGACATGTTTCAATTGTCCCAAAATACCATTAGTTAACTCTTGTAAGTTGGGTAGAAAGCTTTGACCTAACTTCCCTCATGGAACCAAGCCTTAGATAAGTAAATAGTAGGACGACTGTATAGGCACCAACACATGACATGACTTAAATTCTTAAGGAATTTTGAACTAATTATACTTTCTTTCAATCTTAATCTCTCGTGCTTATGTTTTTACCATCTTGACTAATGTTTCTACTATAATATATTTTTGTAAGCTTATCCATTTATCGAGCATGTTCATGACTTATGCTATTGAGCGTGCACTCACTGACATATTGTCTAATCAGAACCGGTGCATGATGGTCTGATCAATCAAATGCACTTTGGTTCGCTTTTTTATACGATTATCCTAAGTGGTTTGAGATATAGTTAAACTTGCCCTCTAGGATCTCAACTGCAACTGACAACCTCCTTTTCAAACTATTAAATCGTATTTAAAATCGTAATTGTATTCGCTCACATCTTCCTTGAACTCTTGATGTTTTTCTAAGGCGTAGCTAGCCTCGGCCAAGTAATGTGACTATATCCCCATCTTGAGTTACTCGTCCTTTCCCTCGACCCTAGATTCATTATCGTGACCTTCTAATCCTTCTTGAAACTTGAGAATGATTCAAATCATTGCCTTAACCATACCCTAAACCTAGACGACTGTATTCTCTCAAGGAACCATATCTCCCAAGTCCTAATTCAAGTATTCATGATTTTATTGTCCTAACTAACGGCCCTCATATCCATGATTGATTTTCATAGATATCGAAAGCATGATTTCTAATGCATGATTGCGTTAAACGTTGTTTCCTTGCCTCGTCCAATGCTTTGATCGTGTCTCCTTATCGACATACCCTTGTACCTTCTCACCCCTCTAATTATTCTCAATTTCGAGGAAGAAATTCTTGTAAGTTGGATAGGATATAAACCCCGTAAATTTTTACTACAATTTTTTTATTTTTATTTATTTTCGGATGGATTTTTTTTCGTTTTGGTATTAGTACAACGAATGTGAATACGGATATGACTAGATACTTTCTGATGAAAGTTTTACTAGAGGTTGGCAACTAGAGTTATAAATTCTTTTTCGGTAAATAGTTTGTATATAAATATTTTTTGCCAAAAGTTAGTTAAACATTTTATTTAACTTTATTATTATAAAAAGTTTTTTTTATATAGAAGACAATCAATGTTTATCTTTAAAAATATTATGTGCTACTACGTGCGAGTACATGACGTTGGTTCATGTAGATGATTTTTAATTTTCAAAATTTATTATCTTAATTTTCCTAAAAAGGTACTTTTGAAGTATAATTTTCAAAATTTTAACTATTTACTCTACAAAGAGTAATTCCAAGTATTACCTAAAAATATTTACCACGATTTTTGAAATTAATGATTATTATTAATTTTGAAGATCTTTTTTAATTTTTAATTGGTTAGGAAAATCTAAATTAAGATTAGAATTATTGAAAGTATTTTTGATATGATATATCTAGGTATAGACTTGGATCGGATCGAATTCGGATTTGATTTAGATCGATATAGTTTAAACTGATTTAAATTGGCAGTGAATTATCAAAGGGAGTTTAAATGATTCCTAGCCCTTATCAAACTGGGATCCCTCCACCCTATAAATAGGGGAGCTTGTCGTTGTCCTCATCACACAAATTTCTCCATCAAACACGGTTCCATGCATCGTGTCCGTGCCTTCCCATTCACTATATATTTATAATTACAATTACAGTTATTCCCGAGTCCGATAACACCGGACCTCATCATCATCTCCACAGCCCCGACACAAACACATCCACCAACGAGCCACCTACACCACCGCCGCCTGGCTCTGACCCGTCCCCAACGACCAACCCACCACCATCCCCACCAAATCATCACCACCGCCACCAAACCAGCCGACCATCCACAGGTTGCTACCACCCAGTAGGAACCACCACCACCGCCGCCATCTCACGCCAGCCACTTCCACCAACGACGCCATTCCAAATCAAAAACACCTAAAAATCACCACCACAAATAACCAAACCCGACCTCGACTTACCTCCAGCCGAGCGCCGCCCATACGACTTTGTGCGCGTGGCCGCCTTCTCCTACGCCGTCGCCGTCCTCGGATACAGCCTCCTCTCTAGCTCTATTCGCCGGCGCCCGGCACTACCACGAGCGCGCACCAGTAGCCTCCGACCGCCTCAACCCCCTCTCGCCCTACACTTCCGTCAAGTATCCCGCGAAGCTCCCCCAGTCGCGGTCACCGAAGAACACCAGTAAGCTCCCAGTCTTCTCCCCCTTCGTCCCTCTCTCTCCCTTCTCTCTCGCCTCCTCCCTCTCTCTTTCGATCTCCTTTTTTTAGCTCACTTCTCTCTCTTCTTTGGATCTGATCTCCTTTTTCTACATCTATGTTTGAGTAAGTTTTTTTTGTTATCAACTTTTGGGTTAGGAACAGGGGCATGGGCCAATAAATGGGGTTCAATGTTTTTTAAAGAGCTTTTAAATTAAATAATTTTTTGGGGCTGTATAGATGTGGGCTACATAGATTAGGCTGATAAATAATAATATTAATAAGTATATTTTGGGCTGTTTGTATTAATACTGGGCTTTCATATATCTAAAACTTAGTTTGGGATATATAAATAATAATAAATAAATAAATAAAATATTGTTTTTAAATATAAAATAGGGTTTCGGCCTTAATAAATTATTTTGCATTTGATTAGGCTAAGCCAATAAGGTATATATAGGGGCTTTACATATCTTATATGTTTGGTAAGGGTTTTAACTAAAAGGGATTTAGATTTTTGTTAATAGATTTTATATATAATATTTCTAATAAGTATTAAATATACGATAATAATTTCTATATAGTTATTAAATATTATTTTAAATAAAAATATTATTATAGTAATTTATATCCATTTAAAATATAGCTTTTTGGCCTAAAAGGGAACTTTACATAGTGTTTTTGTCTAAAAAGATTTTGACTTTTAAAGTATTTACTAAAAACATATGTTGACAAATAAAATATAGTTTACACATTTTATAAATATATTTCCAAAATAGTATAAGTATTATTTATGCAAATTTCTTCTTTTATCAAATTTTTGTCCATGACTAGGCCCATTATTCCTATTTCTTTGCCAACTCTGTACTCCCTTATGTCGACTCTAGCTAATTTGACTAACCTGGATTCGTTGGAACCGACTATACCATCATTGGGGGTCATCTTGCTTAGTTGTAATACCAAAGTCAAATTCAGTGCCAGCTTGATCATCCCACCATACCAGGCGACACCACCAGGCATCTATACCTTGCTATATTTACTGTTCGATTATTTATTTTTAGCATTTATTTAATTTCTTTGTTATAAACTGTGCGTCCAAGCCATACTTGGGTGCAAGCGACTCTATTAGTCATTTTTATTATTTTATTTTATTTGATGCATGTTGACTTACTTTTAGCGGACTACCTTCTTATTGTGAGATATCCTTATATCTCCCTTGGCCATGACACACACTATACGACTTTAGACAGTTTGCTAGGAGCACGACTTGCATATTGATTGGCCATATCTATAGTCATGTGTTGGATAGATGATTATAACTGTTACGATTAAGATATAGAGACTCGAGCAGTTACAAAACTGGACAGGTTGTGGACATGACTTGGTCAGTGTCGGGACTATTGGGGAGGACGGTTGCTAGTGCGTATGGGAAGCCAAACAGGTAAACCATAGTTTTTGAAAGGAACTATGGCGTGATATATTTGTAGATACCCTCTCACATTTTGGACGTTACGGCCGGATACGTATGACTGGATGCCAGTTACGTACTTATAGCCTAAATCCCACCCATGCGCATAGAAGTTGTCCTCTAAATTGTACATTAGACGGTTAGAATTTCCTTTGCATATTTGTGTCTAGGATAGTCTTTTATATTTATTTTATTATTCTGAGAGTTCATATTAGCATGTTCTTCCTGTATCTTGTTACATCTCTCTGAGGACCTGGTGATTTCTTCAGGTGTGTTTATGATTTTTGCAGGTGCTCTAGCCAAGGACATAGTTACGGCCGGACATCGTTTTTTGCTTCGATCGACTCTTCCATCGTTGCTATATATTTCTATCTTTTTGTTCGTAGTGGATTTGTCTCCACCCAACGTTTTGTACAAATGACTTCAATAAGTTGATTTTATGATATATTGGTTTGTGGATGAGATTAGTTTCAGGTTACTGTATTGTACAGCTTATGTATAGATACGAGGTTTTCGTATATTAGAGTATGCTTCGTACGTATGCAGCTGGCATGTCTACGCACATGGTTCTAAGTATTTTAGGACTGGGACGTTACACTTCTTATGGATATATGCATTGAATATATATATGGTATAAAAGCAATGGTTAAAAAAACCTTTGTACTACTGTTCACAGTGTATACATCTAAATATATAATTTAGTTATATGTATATTGGTATACACTTGTATTTAATGAGAGGTTATATATATGGCAGCATATATAATGTGTTATAGTTATAGATACTTCTTATGGATATAAGCATTGAATATATATGTGATATAAAAGCAATAGTTAAAAAAACACCTTTGTACTACTGTTCACAGTGAACAGTAGAGGAATTGCCCGACACCTCCTTAAGCGGCTGAAGAGGCTAACCAAGACTGGAAATCCAATCTTAGTCATTATCAAATTTTTCATAAAAACTTTCTATATATCCTTTCCAATCCAATTCGTAGTTAGATTGCACTCGTGTAATGCCTGTTGTTCGTATTGCGTATTTTTGGAATACATGTACGTATTTTACCTTGTGTTACATTTGCTTGGCTTGGTTTATTCTTGGGTTGGTCGGCTTGGCTCGGTTTGCTTTGGTTCATTATGAACCAAGGGTGAACCCCCTACCTACCACCACCACTACCATTTATTAACCCCACTTCCTTCTCTCTTCATTACTCTTCTTCTTTTCTCCATTAACTCCTCACCTACCAGAGAGAGAAAGAGAGAGAGAGAGAGGTCTAGGCAAGTGCAACTTGCTTCATGGAGGAACTCCAATTTTATTGCTTTATTCTCTTCCTTACAGCATTTTAACTTACTTTAGTACTTGGTATTTCCACTTTCCATGGCTAGATTCTTGTAGATCTAAGTTTACTTTATTTTCGGACTCCTTGAGTTTTGATCTACTTAATCTTGTTATTTCTAAGTTTTGATGGTCCAGGGTTGTAGAGAATTTTGTTCTACCCCATTTTGACCTATGGAAGTTCGGATTTGGGCTCCGGATGATGGGTTATGGAGCTTGAGAACTTGACTCTCATGGTGTTCTTCTTCTCAAAATTTTGGAGAAGATGAACTGTGCTTAGACTTGACCGCATGAACATTTCATGCGGCAAGTGTTCTCCCAGCCGCATGCATTATTGAGCCGCATAAAATCCTAAACCTTCTAGCCGCATGCCCCCTTGCGTATGAAGCCGCATGGGTGTCCGCCACATTTAGCGGCATGAATACGAATTCCCTGACCGCAAGTTTTCAGTCCTTTCCAGCTGCATGGGGATCCAGCTCGCCCTCAGCCGCATAAGTCTACTTTCCTTCTTGGCCACATAGACTAAGTCTCTTCCCAGCCGCATGAGATCCTGAACCACCTAGCCGCATGCGCCCCCCTTTGCTTATGCAGCTGCATGTGCGCCCACCATATCGAGCCGTATGGATCTTTGTTCTGCGAGCCGCATGAACCCGGGACCATTCCAGCCTCATGAGAACCCCTTCCCCGCCAGCCGTATGGACCTACATCTAAACCCAGCCGCATATACCCCGGTCCCCATCAGCCGCATGTGCCTGACCCTATCCAGCCACATGGGCTGTTCTCTTTCCAGCAGCATGAGATCATTCCTGGCCGCATGGGTCCGAGCCGCATGGTTCTCCTATAGCCCTGTGTACTATTATCTTATTATTTGCCCATGTCTTGTAATCCACTGTGTAATTTTTTACTTTCTATGGCTTACACTTTTACCCCGAGTATATATTTTTATGCCCATTTTATATCCTTACGCCAATTGTCCTGAACTTGATAAATTACGATTTGATTGGCATGATGGAAACGATAATTGTACATGACACGGTGTGACAAGGAACTAGCATAATACGACAGTGACCCGTAGTGGTGCACTCCAAACAAGTGACCTGACGTGACATGATAGTAGCCCGCCGTAGCGCACCCCTGACAAGTACACTTGACCTGATAACCTGACCTAATATCTTGATAAGCTGTTGCGACGGCTCCATGACATGACATGACAAGTATAAATAACCTGAACACCGTGGGCAATTGTGCTTATACAAATAAACCAGTCCTATCTTGCATCATGTCTAGGACATGGACTCCTGAGTACCACGGTCAGGAGTACATACTAAAATGGACTAAGGTTAATAACTAGAATTACACAGTAGTCATAAATAGATTTTCCAGCTACAGGCAATCCCGTTACCTGGGCGCTCCTGGGATCTGTAGCCTGCCGTCGAGTAGGGCACATTTCTAGCACACTGTCATGTGTTGCACCCTTCAAGCTACTTAAGGGTACATGCGTTTCCTGGACGATATACCCACCTGAATTCAACCCCTAATTTTTGACCTGGGTAACCTGGATGGTCTGCAGGGCTTGTGGCTGTGGAATAATCTCACTGCATCTTGTTAGTAATTAGGCTTGTGACAACCCTAGTTAGTTAAAGTATCAAGCCATAATTCTTACTTGGCCGTGAATGATTGGATGGAGTCTAACCAGTCTAGTCTTGTCTTGATTCTGTCCCAGATTACTGCATGACAGAATGCCTGTATTTATTTTACCGATAAATGGTGAGAATTCCAAGTTCTGTTCAGACGAAGGGTTACAACCCCGGTCCTTGTTTGGTTTACGGGTTGTAACTTGGCTATCTGAATAGTCCCATGGTTATCTTATCGTATATCTCTCTGTTATGCTTTTCTTAAACTCCTGTCTTATTTATTATTAATGTTGTGCTAATTGCTGGTTTTAGTTCCTAAGTGAAGCCTCCTTTGTGGCACTTGCTCTTTATGGGGTCTGACCCAGCTGGTTTTGTGTGGCCAGATTTCGGAGCAGCTCCCGAGGATCTACCGACTTTTTAGCCCGATGGTGAACACCAGGCGTAACCAGGGCAACGAGTGGGTTATTTTTGGCTCTCCCACTTTATTGTAAAAATATTCTTTTGAGGCGTTTAGCCAACGAGCACCTGTTTAGCTCGATTGCACTTTTACTTACTATCTGCCTACGGGCTGTAACATGATTGGCAGATCCTAGGGTTGATCATGTATGACTAAACTCTTGCTAGTCCTGACATTTTGTAACGACTAGCTTCATGATCAGCTGAATATGTAATATTTGCGACGCCTTACTATTGTATATTTAATGATCATACATCTTGTAACTTTTACTCTCTTGCTTGTGATTAAGACAATAGGCTTGTTCATGACCTTAAGAGACTGTTGGCTTGTAGTAAACCCTCATGTATCTAGACAGCTATGACCGTATAGCAAGGTGGGTTATACTTCAATATACGTAGCTGGCTATGTCTGCCCCCGCTCTCTAGTATTCTGGTTCTGGGGCGTGACATGGTTCAAGTGGTGGCCCATGCAGGTCTTGTAAATCAAGATATGTGAGGGTTTATCGAATAGATGTCTCAATCAGTATTCGCCCTTGATCTTTGCTCTTATCTTCTGAACCCCTGGATTCTTGTCCTGATTATATGCTTGTATCGTTGATCTGTCCTGGTCCTTCCTTATTGTTCCCTATGTCATCTTCTTCAGAGGCATCGTTCCTGTACCTGCCGGTCAGCAAGGCGGAGCACTTTTCATGGACCAGCAGCAACCCGAAGATCAAGCCCAGCATTCGGGAGTGGCCTCCAGAGTCGTGCCTTCTGGCAGAGAGCCACCAGTCCAGCCGGTAGAACCTGATGATGGCACTTTGGTAGGTCTCGTCAGGACCTTGATAGCTTCCCAAGATCGTCGAGGAGATGCCTTGCATCATGCAGTGACGGATGCTCTGACCATGTGCAGTATTCAGAGACAGATTCCAGACCAAGTATTTTGATTCTATAGCTCGGTACGATCTACAGATGAGGTTCACCAATCTGAGGCAGATGGGCAGGACGGTGGACGGATATGCGGCCGAGTTTTCTAGACTTAGTCGATTTGCTCCCACCTTGGTGGCAACCGAGTATAATAGAGCCCAGCGATTCCAGTAAGGGCTTCACCTGGAGATTTGGTTAGCAGTTGAGCATTTTGAGCATCAGACTTTTGATGCAGTCTTGATAGCAGCTAGGAGGCATGCGTATACCTTCCAGAGGATCGTGGATAGGGCCGGAGGTCGGAAAAGATCTCACGGCCAGATGAACCAATCTTCAGCACCAGCCCCGGCAGCCAGGGCTTTGACTATTGGAGCTCCGAGGCGAGCGGCCTCAGTAACGTCGGTTCAGCATTCCACTCCGACGCACCCTCAGCAGCAAAAGCAGAAGCACTCTTCCGCAGTAGGATGTTCTCATTGTGGGAAGCCAGGCCATGTGGTAGCAGAATGTCGTAGGGCGCAGGGATTATGTCTGGCTTGTGGAGCACCAGACCATAGGGTTGGATCCTGCCCGAATAGGGGTGGTTTATCATCGTCCAACCTTTCTAGCTCTTCAGTGAGAGGACCAGCTCCACTCCAGCAGCAGCAGTACCAGCCTCAGAGGCCCTTGCCGCCTCAGTCCCAAGTATTCCAGCAACAACACCCCCAGCAGTATGCCCAAGCCCAAGCCCAGGTCCAGAGCAGGCAGTGAGGATTTTAGTAGAGGGGACCAGCACCCCGAGGGCGTGGTCAGGCTATGGTGATGACCGCAGAGGAAGGATTAGCACCAGGAGAGGTAGTGGCAGGTACTATTCTCGTCAACTCCTTTCCAGCTTCAGCTTTATTTGATTCTGGATTCTGGTGCATCTCATTCATTTATGTCAGCACGATTCGCGACACGGATAGGATTGGAGGCCGAGTCATTATCCGTAAGGCTTAATATACTTACTGGTAACGGACTCGTGGGAGTAGATAGAGTATTTTCCTCATGTCGGATCGTAGTTAGCGGTAGAGAATTTTCCACTAGATTGATAGAGTTCCCGATGGCCGATTATGATGTGGTCTTAAGGATAGACTGGCTGAGGAACCAGTATGCTAGGATAGACTGCCACATTGTGTAACTCCACCTCCCAGTTTTTCTAAAAATAATAAATAATTAAATTTCTATAAATTGTGTTCTTGTTATTATTAGTTTCAATATTAAGTTAGTTTCAGTTATATTTTTTTGGAAATATTTTGGAGGGATTAATTCTGGGCAATTTTTCAAAATTGGAAGTTGTTGTAACAACTTTTATATTATTTTCCTTATTTTAAAAACTGTTTTTAAATAGATTATGAAATTATGAAAAGGATGAGGGTTTTTTCGAAAAAAAATATATTGCGGAAGGACTGTTAGAAATGAATTTAGAGCGGAGGGGGGATAATGCAAAATTACATTTTATTAAATTGATGGTAGAGCAGAGAGCTCATTTTATTTCGTTGCAAAATTTCTCCACACTAATTTTCCTTCATGAGCTCGAGAGCTCGACTCTCTCTGAATCTCGACGACGGTGGTCCGACGATGGTGATGGCGACGACAAGTGGCAAAAGCAGCTAGACGTCCTCCTTCCTGACGCAGCGACACGAGGAATCTCGACGACAACCTCTCCGATGACATCATCTTCCTGAGCACGCGAACCCTAACCCCCAATTCGTCCGGCGATGGCGATGGCAGCGCCGTGTCCAAGACATCCTCTCCGGCGATGATTCTTCATCGGCAGCAAACGATCTCCCCACAGCGAAAGGTGACGAGCGGCGATGACGACGATCGGACCGCTATCGATCTCTCAGCGACGATTTCCTCAGAGATCACCGTCATGGCGTCATACTCTCCTCCGATCGATTCCATCGTTGGTAAGTGTAGATCTGTGCGTTCCTTAGAATGTTAACTGTGGGTCGATTATTAATTTTTTCCTTCTTCTCAAATACTGGATGGGATGAGCAGTTCCTCGGCTCAGAGTGGGATCGAATTTTGATTGAGGGAACGATCTATCGTAAACTTTAAATTAAGGTATTCTTGATCTCTGGGTTCCTCACAAATTCTCTAGTTGAATTTTTCTATGTTCTAAAACCCTTCTCTGTTATCCACCCGGGAATCGTATGATGGAATGCCACCACAAGGTTCCGATCACACCTGGACTCGAGAAGCTGTGTCCGGCTGCGAGGGGTGCATCATCACTTCAACTTCATTTTATTTCAGGTAATTCTCTCTACTTCCTAGTTGATGTGGAGACTCTTCTTTATGATTAGATATATGGTGTGTGCACAGGCTACGGTCGAGTGCGTGGAGTTCGGGTGTCCGTATCCATTAGGACTTTGATCGCGGTGCCGTATTGGTGTCGAGTGGGTGTCGGTTGCAGGGGTCGCTGAGTTCAGTACTGGGCCGAGTCTCTGTTTTGAGTAACCCACCCATTGAGGTACTGGAGACGTCGCAGCATTTGTGTCAAGAGTTGCTGAACCTGGCTTAGCTTGCTGATTGCTTTTATGAGTTGTCATGTTATGTTGAGCACAGTGTGATTTTCTTAGGTGTCTATTTTGAAAATTTTGTTAAATAGAGTTGGTATGAGGAGAAAGCAACTGTAGAGAACATAGTACAGCTTACTGGGTCTTTTCTAGTTTGAATCTTGCTAAAGTCAGTTAGCTGGGTGATTTCTTATGATTCTGTATTGGAGGCGGCAGCATGATGTGGTGTTAGGCTTTGACGTCTTCCTGGACTCTACATTTTTCTCTAATCAGTGAACTGCGAGGAAAAATGTAATTGTTGAGAGATATAGAAGCCCTACATTTGAATTTGTAGCAGATGTTTATACCTTCATTTCTGTATAATTCTTCTTGGTTGTTTGTGTTTTGGTTCATTAGCTGAGATCCTTAGTGTTGTTGGTTCACCATATTGTTTCTAAATTTTCTTCTATGGCTAAACTTTGGGTTCCATCAATTGTAATCCTATTCTAAGTTCTTTCCCTGCTAAATGGTTGGGTTGCTCTGAGCTTTTGAAGTTGGGACTCAAAGATTGCTGGGGGAGGCCAGGGTTGATAAGTCAGTAGGAATTAATGGTGTGATTTAAGCTTTACTTATGGGCCATGAGGTGGGCTGATATGTAAAGATGAGAATAGTTATAGGGATGGTAATGAGTTTGGGCTAATGTAAAGAGTTGGATTTTGGTCAAGTACAGATTAAGTTTAGATTATAATGGTTTCCATATTATTATTATTAGTAGTATTATATTCTTTCTGGTTGACTGCCATTAACAACTTACTGTTTTTTTTTCATAACCAATTTATATTTTCCTAAGTAGGATTTCTAAAATTAAAGGTATTTGTATGTATTACAATTGGATATTACTCCTATAATAAGGTATAAATTACTAAGTTTTTCTAAAAGTATTAGATTGTTAATGAATTCATTTAATAACTAATTTCCTATTAGTGGTTGATAAACCAGGAAAATACAGTTTAGTCCCTATATGGATATAGATATTTAGTATGCTCTCTAACTAGCAGATTATAGTTAGCTAACCATTAGATAACTACTCTTTAGAGTTTAACCAATACCAACTTATATTTATTTAACAGGAGGATATCCAGCTTTACTACCTCTTCTTGATCACCCGGAGACAGGCAAGTACATTCTATGGTTTTGATCAGTGCATTTCCTTGTCCTTTATTGCTGACACACTGCGACACGTTCATGATCTTACTTGTCTTGTTCTTTTCATGATCTTACTTGCATCTTGGGGTGGGGAAATACTCTAGATATGTGACCAAACCCGGATACTTATTCATGATCTTTAGCTTAGGTCTCGCACAGTGCACGCGGGTCCTAAGCCGTACCTTATATGATCTTTCAGGATCTTTTCATGTTCTTTCATGATCTTACCCAAGCCGGTCACATATCATAGAAGTATTTCAAATTTATAACACACATGTTCAGGATCTTACTTGTTCTTTCATGATCTTACTTGTATCTTGATTTTAGCTATAGTCGTGATCTTTCCTGCATCTTTACATAGTCATGATCTTCCATGTATCTTTATAGCAGTAGTTCATGTTCTTCCTTTTCTTACATATCTTGTTCTTCTTGTTCTTTCAGCATTTACTTTCCATATCATGATGTTATTGTTCATTACCTAGAACTGTACTTTGCTCCGCTCCTGAATAGGATATGTTGCAGGTATGCTTGCAGGACATTGATCTACTCTATGGGCCAGAGCCCAGGATTTAGCTGAGCAGGATGAGGCTTAGCTTGAGGTTTCAGGTTTAGACTATTAGCTTTACTCTTAGATATTGTCTTTAGAATTCATGTACATTTCATTCTTGATGACTCGTACATTTACATACATAGAATTGTGGATTATGGTGATCATTCTGGGATACGTTTTAGATGCTGTGATTGTATACTTTCATGATTATCTGGTTAGTTTCCCTAGATTGGTACAGCTTACTTCATTGTGTCTAACAATGAAGGCTGGGCGTGTCCGACTCGTGTCCGATTATTCGGGAGCGGGTCGTGACATGTTTTTAGTGGTGGCCCATGCAGGTCCATCCTAATGGTACCTAGGACTTAGCGTACTATTGGGGGACTTGATTACACTAGGGGAACTTGATCACAGCATAGGAAAATCGAAAAATAAGGGTATATCAGGTATATTAGGTGTATCAGATATTTTAATATTCTATAAACACTTGTTGTATGTAGGTCTAGGTTATTTTAATGGTTTCCTGTTTTGCAGATAGTTCAAAAGCATGCGACACCAGAACTGTCAATTCACTTGCCCTTGACGGTTCCGAGCTTCCACTACGTTCTATCGCTCTACTATCCCCATGGGTAGTACGTGGTTGACGAAGATGATTGAAGAGTTCCTTGATATCCAGAGAGAGCAAGCCGTCATTTTCCAAGCCAGACTTGTGCATGCACTTCTCGAGCCAGAAAAGACTTCTGCTTTCCAGACTTCCAGACCTTTGGACTTCTCCGACACCGAGCACGTATCTTGCATCGAGGAGCAGATCGAGAACCTGGAGTCGCAACTGAGGATCATTCAAGTCCCTGAGAACCCGACTCCTCTGAAGATTGAAGTCACCAACCGGGAGATCCAGCTCGTAGCACATACAACAAGATAGGAAGCTAAAGCCCAGGAGCGACATGAAGACTTATGACGAAGACAACAACTACCCTGGACCCGCAAAGTGTCACAACACTCAGTAAGCGTTTCTTCGGTCACATCACCAGTCGCATCATTAGGAGCAGATCTCAGCAGCCAGCAGCCATATATTCCTGCCAGAGCCCTGCACTTCAGCCCCAGCGGGAGATCCAGATTCAGATCCTACCGACGATCATTTACAATTTCTACCACCTCTCAGGATGCCACTATAAAGAATGCCGCAAAAGACGGAGGCTATACTGTACTACGGATTGCCTGCCCACCAAGTCAAGGATTGCTGGAGAACGTTGATCACACTGCCCGAGAACAAGCGCGAGGAGCATCAGACTACAGCAAAAGGGAACCACCTTTTCAGAATCAGCAACCACATAGAGCACTACCGCAAGGACCGGCCTACGACAGGACAGTTGAAGAAGGTTGAAGAGATTCCAGTCCCGGAAGAACACTGAAGATAGACTGAAGACAGAAGATTTCTTTTGCATGGTTGGAAAACCATGTATCTTGATTAATAATCCAGTCTTCCCTTAAATTCCTCCTAACACATTGATCATTTCTTGAATCTTCTTGTTTCTATTTTGGAACCTTGGTTGATGTCGAAACTTATTTCGAGATATTGTTTCCTACTTAGATAAACTTGTTTCAGATCCCAAATCGATAATTGTTTGAAATTCATTATTCGATACCGTTGGCATATTCATCATTCCTGACCTTGTTTCCTATTGATGGCTCCTATTTGCAAAATTTTGTTCATTTATCAAACTTCGTGTTAATTGATATTTAATCGTTTCTCGAGATTTTTTTTCGAAATCCTGTTCCTCATTCGAAACTTGTTTAAGCTTCGTCCTATTCAGGACATTGTGGAGGATTCCTTTGAGGGTTTGAAGATTTCTTTTCCTATTTTGGGATTATGACTCGTTCTCTATATAAGACTCGTTTTCCATTCATGATTTTTGATTTGAGAGTTGTTGTCCACTACTTTGTTTCGATCTTGCTTCCTACTCGTTTCAGTTTTCTATTCGAGGCTTTATTGAAATTTGGTTTTCTAATCGTGATTTTGAGATCCTGTTTCCTATTCGGAACCTTGCTTTCCTTCGAGATTTTGCCTCTTATTCAAGAATTTGTTTTGTTCACGACCTTATTTGACCTCGTTTTCTATTTGAGATTTCGCTTGTTTCATACTCACCATTCAATGCTTGTTCCCTATTTTCTGCTTGATACCCTATTTCTCCTCACTAGTCATGACCTTGCTTTTTGTTCTAGAATTACTTTCTATCTGCAATTTTGTTGATATTTAGTTCTAATGAGACTTTGTATACTATTGAATATTTCATTTCCCATTCGGGATCTGTTCGAGATTTTGTCGTTACTTGAGATTTTGTTGAACTTCGTTTCCAATGCGCGATTTATTTCTTATTTTGCGACATTGTCTTATATTTGATGCCTTGCTACTGTTCATCCTTCGAGACTCTGTTATCCCTTCGGGATAATGTTCCACATATGGAATCTTGTTACCATTATAGATATCAGTTGAAATTCTGTTATAATTTGAAACTTCGTTCCTCGTCTGAAATTTTAAATCTCCCTGGTTTTTTTTTTTTTACTCACTGATTGGATCCCTTGTAGTCTCTTAGTACCTAATAAACTCATGTATTCTAACAGTCAGGTAACTTCCACATTTTCGTGACTTGGACTATTGAAACTCATTTTGAATTCCTTGAAACTCTTTTGAAATTCCTAGAGATAAAGTCGAGAGGCTATCGATGACCTACTATGGCATGACAGTTGCGTGCTGTAGCCATTAGCTGGATTATGGACACTGAGGGTTCACTGCAGCCAGTAGCGCATTGGCGAGGCAGGAACTCTAAGTTGAAATGATTTAAGACAATCATAAGTTTTTCGAGTACTGTCGAGACTTGTCAAATCTTCATATTTTGATCTCTTGAGTTGCTTGTTAATAATTGTTTGAAAATGGATAAGGTTGACATAATATTCTGTGACATATTGATGTTTGAGCCACGGAGCCGAAAGTCCACTGCAGCCAGACCTATACTGGCGAGGTAGGGATCTAAGCAAAGTGATTTCAAATACCTGTATGTTCTCAGGTATCATGAAAATTATATTTATTTTTCATATGATTATTGGTTTTCGAAAATCACAGATCCTTGCACGTTCATTTCGATTTAATACTGTATCTCCTGAGTATTTCGTACGTTCCTCAAATCAACCCTTGCTAATTACCTTCTAGTATTGTATCACTAGATCATTGATTTCCTCAAAATTATACATTGCCAGATTTGATTCCGTACTTTGTTGTGTCTTGTCTAAACTTCAATTTTAAATCATGTCTATCTGACTATGACTTTCCTATCTTGTCCTAGTCCACTTGTATTAAACTATCGATTCTTGATCGTACTTAATAATTGTGTCTTCATGATTTTGTCCCTCTAAGTTGTAATTGAAATTTTATTCTATCTCGTGCTTATTTGATTGTCGTTAGATCGTGTTATTTTAACTTCTTGTGTGTAATTATAATATTTGGTCTCAAGGCTCAAGGCTCAGAGCGTCATGGATCGACAGAAGCACTGGGCGGACAGCAGCAGACGGACACTTGAGTTCGAGGTTGGAGACAGAGTATTCCTGAAGATCTCACCGACTAAGGGCGACATCAGATTCGGCAGAGGCGGAGAGCTCAGTCCGAGATTCATCGGACCTTTCGACGTGA
Source organism: Iris pallida (assembly GCA_029216955.1). Taxonomy (NCBI): domain Eukaryota; kingdom Viridiplantae; phylum Streptophyta; class Magnoliopsida; order Asparagales; family Iridaceae; genus Iris; species Iris pallida. The sequence goes on from JANAVB010029815.1 coordinate 4,665,116, forward strand.
CGGCACGGATTGGTGAGGTGGCGTATCGACTAGCGCTTCCAGCTAGCTTGGAGGGAGTGCACGACGTATTCCACGTATCTCAGTTTCGACGATACATTCCAGACCCGAGCCATGTGGTGGACTATTCCGAGCTGGAGGTGGGCCCAAGATTGACCTACGAGGAGCAGCCAGTGGAGATCCTTGATAGGAGAGAAGCGCCTGCGGAACCAGACTATTCCTCTTGTTCGCGTCATGTGGAGACATCACTCTCCGGAAGAGTCCACATGGGAGCGCGAAGACGAGATGCGGGAGCGCTATCCCACTCTGTTTGATTGATTTGATTGTACCCGGTTTTGTGGATTTCTATTTTCAATAAATGACTGGTGTTTGGACCTTGTGATTGCTGAGATTTTTGGGTTCTTGAATTTCGAGGACGAAATTTTTTTAAGGGGGGGAGATTTGTAACTCCACCACCCAGTTTTTTTAAAAATAATAAATAATTAAATTTCTATAAATTGTGTTCTTGTTATTATTAGTTTCAATATTAAGTTAGTTTCAGTTATATTTTTTGGAAATATTTTGGAGGGATTAATTCTGGGCAATTTTTCAAAATTGGAAGTTGTTGTAACAACTTTTATATTATTTTCCTTATTTTAAAAACTGTTTTTAAATAGATTATGAAATTATGAAAAGGATGAGGGTTTTTTCGAAAAAAAATATATTGCGGAAGGACTGTTAGAAATGAATTTAGAGCGGAGGGGGGATAATGCAAAATTACATTTTATTAAATTGATGGTAGAGCAGAGAGCTCATTTTATTTCGTTGCAAAATTTCTCCACACTAATTTTCCTTCATGAGCTCGAGAGCTCGACTCTCTCTGAATCTCGACGACGGTGGTCCGACGATGGTGATGGCGACGACAAATGGCAAAAGCAGCTAGACGTCCTCCTTCCTGACGCAGCGACACGAGGAATCTCGACGACAACCTCTCCGATGACGTCATCTTCCTGAGCGCGCGAACCCTAACCCCCAATTCGTCCGGCGATGGCGATGGCAGCGCCGTGTCCAAGACATCCTCTCCGGCGATGATTCTTCATCGGCAGCAAACGATCTCCCCACAGCGAAAGGCGACGAGCGACGATGACGACGATCGGACCGCTATCGATCTCTCAGCGACGATTTCCTCAGAGATCACCGTCATGGCGTCATACTCTCCTCCGATCGATTCCATCGTTGGTAAGTGTAGATCTGTGCGTTCCTTAGAATGTTAACTGTGGGTCGATTATTAATTTTTTCCTTCTTCTCAAATACTGGATGGAATGAGCAGTTCCTCGGCTCAGAGTGGGATCGAATTTTGATTGAGGGAACGATCTATCGTGAACTTTAAATTAAGGTATTCTTGATCTCTGGGTTCCTCACAAATTCTCTAGTTGAATTTTTCTATGTTCTAAAACCCTTCTCTGTTATCCACCCGGGAATCGTATGATGGAATGCCACCACAAGGTTCCGATCACACCTGGACTCGAGAAGCTGTGTCCGGCTGCGAGGGGTGCATCATCATTTCAACTTCATTTTATTTCAGGTAATTCTCTCTACTTCCTAGTTGATGTGGAGACTCTTCTTTATGATTAGATATATGGTGTGTGCACAGGCTACGGTCGAGTGCGTGGAGTTCGGGTGTCCGTATCCATTAGGACTTTGATCGCGGTGCCGTATTGGTGTCGAGTGGGTGTCGGTTGCAGGGGTCGCTGAGTTCAGTACTGGGCCGAGTCTCTGTTTTGAGTAACCCACCCATTGAGGTACTGGAGACGTCGCAGCATTTGTGTCAAGAGTTGCTGAACCTGGCTTAGCTTGCTGATTGCTTTTATGAGTTGTCATGTTATGTTGAGCACAGTGTGATTTTCTTAGGTGTCTATTTTGAAAATTTTGTTAAATAGAGTTGGTATGAGGAGAAAGCAACTGTAGAGAACATAGTACAGCTTACTGGGTCTTTTCTAGTTTGAATCTTGCTAAAGTCAGTTAGCTGGGTGATTTCTTATGATTCTGTATTGGAGGCGGCAGCATGATGTGGTGTTAGGCTTTGACGTCTTCCTGGACTCTGCATTTTTCTCTAATCAGTGAACTGCGAGGAAAAATGTAATTGTTGAGAGATATAGAAGCCCTACATTTGAATTTGTAGCAGATGTTTATACCTTCATTTCTGTATAATTCTCCTTGGTTGTTTGTGTTTTGGTTCATTAGTTGAGATCCTTAGTGTTGTTGGTTCACCATATTGTTTCTAAATTTTCTTCTATGGCTAAACTTTGGGTTCCATCAATTGTAATCCTATTCTAAGTTCTTTTCCTGCTAAATGGTTGGGTTGCTCTGAGCTTTTGAAGTTGGGACTCAAAGATTGCTGGGGGAGGCCAGGGTTGATAAGTCAGTAGGAATTAATGGTGTAATTTAAGCTTTACTTATGGGCCATGAGGTGGGCTGATATGTAAAGATGAGAATAGTTATAGGGATGGTAATGTGTTTGGGCTCATGTAAAGAGTTGGATTTTGGTCAAGTACAGATTAAGTTTAGATTATAATGGTTTCCATATTATTATTAGTAGTATTATATTCTTTCTGGTTGACTGCCATTAACAACTTACTGTTTTTTTTTCATAACCAATTTATATTTTCCTAAGTAGGATTTCTAAAATTAAAGGTATTTGTATGTATTACAATTGGATATTACTCCTATAATAAGGTATAAATTACTAAGTTTTTCTAAAAGTATTAGATTGTTAATGAATTCATTTAATAACTAATTTCCTATTAGTGGTTGATAAACCAGGAAAATACAGTTTAGTCCCTATATGGATATAGATATTTAGTATGCTCTCTAACTAGCAGATTATAGTTAGCTAACCATTAGATAACTACTCTTTAGAGTTTAACCAATACCAACTTATATTTATTTAACAGGAGGATATCCAGCTTTACTACCTCTTCTTGATCACCCGGAGACAGGCAAGTACATTCTATGGTTTTGATCAGTGCATTTCCTTGTCCTTTATTGCTGACACACTGCGACACGTTCACGATCTTACTTGTCTTGTTCTTTTCATGATCTTACTTGCATCTTGGGGTGGGGAAATACTCTAGATATATGACCAAACCCGGATACTTATTCATGATCTTTAGCTTAGGCCTCGCACAGTGCACGCGGGTCCTAAGCCGTACCTTATATGATCTTTCAGGATCTTTTCATGTTCTTTCATGATCTTACCCAAGCCGGTCACATATCATAGAAGTATTTCAAATTTATAACACACATGTTCAGGATCTTACTTGTTCTTTCATGATCTTACTTGTATCTTGATTTTAGCTATAGTCGTGATCTTTCCTGCATCTTTACATAGTCATGATCTTCCATGTATCTTTATAGCAGTAGTTCATGTTCTTCCTTTTCTTACATATCTTGTTCTTCTTGTTCTTTCAGCATTTACTTTCCATATCATGATGTTATTGTTCATTACCTAGAACTGTACTTTGCTCCGCTCCTGAATAGGATATGTTGCAGGTATGCTTGCAGGACATTGATCTACTCTATGGGCCAGAGCCCAGGATTTAGCTGAGCAGGATGAGGCTTAGCTTGAGGTTTCAGGTTTAGACTATTAGCTTTACTCTTAGATATTGTCTTTAGAATTCATGTACATTTCATTCTTGATGACTCGTACATTTACATACATAGAATTGTGGATTATGGTGATCATTCTGGGATACGTTTTAGATGCTGTGATTGTATACTTTCATGATTATCTGGTTAGTTTCCCTAGATTGGTACAGCTTACTTTATTGTGTCTAACAATGAAGGCTGGGCGTGTCCGACTCGTGTCCGATTATTCGGGAGCGGGTCGTGACACATTGGCAGGGTTATTTTTAGCATTCTAGGTGCGCCAGAATTCTTCTTCTCTCGAGGCAAGGTTGAGTCTTCTCCTCCGATATTGCGGATGGCAGTAGCAGCAGTTCAGTTGCCCAGGGTAGTCGATGAGTTCCCAGATGTTTTCCCAGCAGAGCTTCCAGGTATGCCGTCAGAGCGGGAGATCGAGTTCACCATAGACTTGATTCCTGGGACAGCCCCAGTATCAGAAAGAGTCTACAGGATGGCGCCATCAGAATTGGAGATCTTGTACAAGATGATTGAAGAACTCAGAACCAAGGGATTCATTCGTGCTAGTGGATCGCCTTGGGGAGCCCCGATGCTTCTTGTAAAAAAGAAGGATGGTACGTCCAGGTTATGTGTTGATTATCGTACCTTGAACTCAGTGACAATCAAGAACAGATTTCCTCTCCCGAGGATAGATGACTTATTTGTTCAACTCAAGGGGGCATCAGTATTTTCGAAGATCGACTTGCGCTCAGGATACCACCAGATAGGGTCAGAGAGCAGGACATCCCGAAGACAGCTTTTAGATCGAGGTATGGGCATTGGGAGTTCCTTTTTATGTCCTTTGGAGCGACAAATGCGTCGGCGGTATTCATGGATCTCATGAATCGCATCTTCATGCCTTACTTGGATCAGTTTGTGATCGTGTTCTTAGATGACATCCTGGTCTACATCAAGAATGAGGCGGAGCATGAGCAGCATCTCCGTGTGGTTCTTCAGACTCTCAGGGAGTACCAGTTATATGCCAAGTTCAGTAAATACGAGTTCTGGCTCGATCGTATTTCGTACTTGGGTCATATCATTACCAGAGGAGGAGTAGAAGTGGATCTCCAGAAGATTGTGGCTATTGAGTCATGGCCAGTGCCCCGTACAGTTACAGAAGTTCACATTTTTCTTGGATTGGCCGGCTACTACCGGTGGTTTATTTCAGATTTTGCTCGGATTTCAGTGCCATTGACCCAGTTGACCCGCAAGGATGCGCAATTCGCTTGGACGGCAGAGTGTTAGAGTTCTTTTGAGAAAGTTGAAGCGAGGCCTGATAACGGCACCCATTCTCACGCTTCCAGATGGAACTGGAAGATTCTCAGTGTATTGTGATGCTTCGGGCAGAGGTTTAGGATGTGTTCTGATGCAGCATGGGAAGGTAATAGCCTATGCATCACGACAACTTCGTAATCATGAGAGAAATTACCCAACCCATGACTTGGAGCTGGCAGCAGTAGTGTTTGCACTTAAGTTGTGGAGGCACTATTTATATGGAGATAGGGTAGAGATTTTCTCCGACCACAAGAGCCTGAAGTATGTTTTTACCCAGAAGGATCTTAACATGCGTCAGAGAAGGTGGCTAGAGCTTCTTGTGGATTATGATGTCAACCTGTAGTATCATCCCGTGAAGGCCAACGTCGTTGCAGATGCATTGAGTAGGAGAGCTGGAGTTTATTTCCTAACAATGCAACCAGAATTGTTAGCCGATCTTCAGAAGATGGGTATAGAAGTTGTTCTCCCTTCCAGTGTAGCATTGATGGCCAGTATACAAGTTCAGTCCACTATAGTCGAGAGGATCCGGATGGCACAGTCGACAGATTCTAAGCTTCAGCGACTAAGAGCAGAGTGTGAGGCAGGACGAAGACTAGAGTTATACATTCATGAGGATAGTATACTTCGACATGGTAATCGTCTTTGTGTACCCAGTGGAGATATAAGACAGAAGATCATGTCAGAGGTGCACAGTTCTCAGTATTCCATCCATCCTGGCAGTACGAAGATGTACCATAATATTCGTTAGTACTTTTAGCGGAATGGCATAAAGTGGGAGATAGCCCGGTTTGACTCTCGTTGTTTAGTCTTCCAATAAGTTAAGGCCAAACATCAGAGACCGGCTGGACTTCTTCAGCCTTTGTCCATTCCAGAATGAAAGTGGGAGCATGTGACCATGGATTTCGTGATTGGATTACCTAGATCCCCAGCTGGTAGAGATGCTATCTGGGTTATAGTTGATCGGCTCACGAAGGTGGCTCACTTTCTTCCATTCAGAGTTGGTCAGTCGACGGCTCAGTTAGCAGAGATGTACCTCAGGCAGATCGTCAGGTTGCACAGAGTTCCAGTCAGTATCACTTCGGACCGAGATTCAAGATTTATGTCGCACTTTTGGCCTAGCTTGTAAGAGAGTTTGGGGACTCATCTCCGGTTCAGTTCAGCTTATCACCCGCAGACAGATGGCTAGTCGGAGCGCACGATCCAAACTCTTGAAGATATGTTACGGTCATGTACAATTGACTTCGGTGGTTCGTGGGAAGATCACTTGCACCTTGTGGAATTCTCGTACAACAACAGTTTCTATGCCAGTATCCAGATGGCACCTTTCGAGGCACTATATGGTAGGAAGTGCAGATCCCCGCTAGCCTGGGATGATGTTAGAGAGAGGCAGATGCTCGGCCCGGAAATGATCGCTCAGACAGTTGAGGTAGTCAGGAAAGTTAGAGATTACCTTCGAGTTGCCCAAGATCGCCAGTGTCATTGGGCCGATTCCCATCGGCGCCCTCTCGAATTTTTGGTCGGCGACCATGTATTCCTGAGGATTTTGCCTAACCGTGGCGTCATTTGTTTTGGCATACAGGAAAAGCTTAGTCCTAGGTATATAGGGCCTTTCGATATTCTGGAGCAAGTAGGTGATGTATCATATCGTCTCGCTCTTCCGTCGTCGCTAAGCGAGGTGCATGACGTGTTCCATGTATCCCAATTACGACAGTATATTTCGGACCCGAGCCACATCTTAGATCATTCGGAATTGGTTGTTGGTACCAACCTTTCGTATGAGGAGCGGCCCGTGTCTATATTGGACCGAAGAGAGAAGACGCTCAAGAACAAGACTATCAAATTAGTCCGAGTCGCTTGGGGTCATCACTCTTTGGGTGAGTCAACGTAGGAGCATGAGGATGATATCCGATCACGATATCCCGACCTGTTTGACTCGTGAGGTATAATATATTCCTTATGCCTCATACCTTCGATTCCTTGCTTGCATGATTGATTGATTGCCTAGTTAATGCTTGCTTGCGATTAGTAGCTTGTCATTGCTCCTCTAGCCTCTTGATTAAATTTTGAGGACAGAATTCTTTTAAGGTGGGTAGAGTTGTAATGCATATTGTTCGTATTGTATATTTTTGGAATACGTGTACGTATTTTACCTTGTGTTGTATTTGCTTGGCTTAGTTTATTCTTTGGTTGGTTCGGCTTGGCTCGGTTTGCTTTGGTTCATTATGAACCAAGGGTGAACCCCCTACCTACCACCACCACTACCATTTATTAACCCCACTTCTTTCTCTCTCTTCATTACTCTTCTTCTTTCCTCCATTAACTCCTCACCTACCAGAGAGAGGAAGAGAGAGAGGTCTAGGCAAGTGCAACTTGCTTCATGGAGGAACTCCAATTTTATTGCTTCATTCTCTTCCTTACAACATTTTAACTTACTTTAGTACTTGGTATTTCCACTTTCCATGGCTAGATTCTTGTAGATCAAAGTTTACTTTATTTTCGGACTCCTTGAGTTTTGATCTACTTAATCTTATTATTTCTAAGTTTTGATGGTCCCAGGTTGTAGAGAATTTTGTTCTACACTATTTTGACCTATGGAAGTTCGGATTTGGGCTCCGGATGATGGGTTATGGAGCTTGAGAACTTGGCTCTCATGGTGTTCTTCTTTCGGAATTTTGGAGAAGATGAACTGTGCTTAGACTTGACCGCATGAACATTACATGCTGCAAGTATTCTCCCAGCCGCATGCATTATTGAGCTGCATGAAATCCTAAACCTTCTACCCACATGCCCCCTTGCCTATGAAGCCGCATGGATTCCTGCCACATTTAGCTGCATGAATACGAATTCCCTGACCGCAAGTCTTCAGTCCCTTCCAGCCGCATGGGGGTCCAGCTCGCCCTCAGCCGCATAAGTCTACTTTCCTTCTTGGCCGTATAGACTAAGTCTCTTCCCAGCCGCATGAGATCCTGAACCACCAAGCCGCATGTGCCCCCGTTTGCTTATGCAGCCGTATATGCGCCCACCATATCGAGCCGCATGGATCTTTGCTCTGCGAGCCGCATGAACCTGGGCCCATTCCAGTCGCATGAACCCGGGCCCATTCCAGCCGCATGAGAACCCCTTCCCCGCCAGCCGCATGGACCTACATCTCAACCCACCCGCATATACCCCGCTCCCCATCAGCCGCATGTGCCTGACCCTATCCAGTCGCATGGGCTGTTCTCTTTCCAGCCGTATGAGATCATTCCTGGCCGCATGGGTCCGAGCCACATAGTTCTCCTATAGCCCTGTGTATTGTTATCTTATTATTTGCCCATGTCTTGTAATCCCCTGTGTAATTTTTTACTTTCTATGGCTTACACTTTTACCCCTAGTATAATTTTTATGCCCATGACACGGTGTGACAAGGAATTAGCATGACACGATAGTAACCCGTAGTGGTGCACTCCTAACAAGTGACCTGACATGACATGATAGTGGCCTGCCGTGGCACACCCTGACAAGTATACTTGACCTGATAACCTGACCTGATATCTTGATAAGCTGTTGCGACGGCTCCATGACATGACATGACAAGTATAAATAACCTGAACACCGTGGGCGATTGTGCTTGTACAAATAAACCAGTCCTGTCTTACATCATGTCTAGGACATGGACTCCTGAGTACCACGGTCAGAGTACCTACTAAAATGGACTAAGGTTAATAACTAGAATTACACAGTAGTCATGAAGAGATTTTCCAGTTACAGGCAATCCCGTTACCTGGGCGCTCCTGGGATCTGTAGCCTGCCGTCGAGTAGGGCACATTTCCAGTACACTGTCATGTGTTGCACCCTTCAAGCTACTTAAGGGTACATGCGTTTCCAGGATGAAGTACCCACCTGAATTCAACCCCTAATTTTTGACCTGGGTAACCTGGATGGTCAGCAGGGCTTGTGGCTGTGGAATGATCTCACTGCATCTTGTTAGTAATTTGGCTTGTGACAACCCTAGTTAGTTAAAGTATCAAGCCATAATTCTTGCTTGGCCGTAAATGATTGGATGGAGTCTAACCAGTCTAGTCTTGTCCTGATTCTGTCCCAGATTACTGCATGACAGAATGCCTATATTTATTTTACCGATAAATGGTAAGAATTCCAAGTTTTGTTCAGACGAAGGGTTACAACCCCGGTCCTTGTTTGGTTTACGGGTTGTAACCTGGCTATCTGAATAGTTCCATGGTTATCTCGTCGTATATCTCCCTATTATGCTTTTCTTAAACTCCTGTCTTATTTATTACCTTATTGTTAATGTTGTGCTAATTGCTGGTTTTAGTTCCTAAGTGAAGCCTCCTTTGTGGCACTTACCCTTTCTGGGGTCTGACCCAGCTGGTTTTGTGTGGCCAGATTTTGGAGCAGCTTCCGAGGATCTACCGACTTTTCAGTCCGATGGTGAACACCAGGCGTAACCACGGCAACGAGTGGGTTATTTTTGGCTCTCCCACATTATTGTAAAAATATTTTTTTGAGGCGTTTAGCCGACGAGTACCTGTTTAGCTCGATTGCACTTTTACTTACTATCTGCCTTCGGGCTGTAACATGATTGACAGATCCTAGGGTTGATCATGTATGACTAAACTCTTGCTAGTCCTGACATTTTGTAACGACTAGCTTCATGATCAGCTGAAAATGTAATGTTTGGGCCGCCTTACTATTGTATATTTAATGTTCATACATCTTGTAACTTTTACTCACTTGCTTGTGATTGAGACAATAGGCTTGTTCATGACCTTAAGGGACTGTTGGCTTGTAGTAAACCCTCATGTATCTAGACAGCCGTGACCGTATAGCGAGGTGGGTTGCACTTCAATATACGTAGCTGGCTATGTCTTCCCCCGCTCTCCAGTATTCTGGTTCTCGGGCGTGACAACTCGAGTTCGAGAATTCGATTTAAATCGAATTCATATCCAACTCTCACAACCCGAGAGTATATATACTCGACTGTGTCGAGAAACCTGGGGAGAAAGCCTAACCAAAATTTCTTCTGCAACTCGAACGACCTCCCCTGTACCCAGTGACCACCGTCAACTGCCTGAGCGGCACCGTCGACCATCGAAATCGTCGGAGCACCCCTGAGCCGACCGCCAAGAAAGATACCCTATTCTGAAACCAAACTCAGGTACTCCTATTCTCGATCTGATTTCTCCTTCTCCACTTGATCGTTTTTGCAACTATAAATTCGTCTGAGTAACCTACATAACCATCGTCCAACCCCTTCAAACGGATAGGGCTGTACCCTATTGTGTCGATCAGGCAATCGATAAGAAGTTGAAAGAAAAGTTAACGAAAAATAGAACAACTATCACTCCAGACCCTTAGTTTGGAAGCCAAATTTTGAACAGCGGATCGACCAAAATAAAAACCTATTTGAACAGATTAGTACACAACATATATAGAAGTAAAACCAAATTTTTAGATCATGGATTCATCAAGTATATACAGAGTTATTCGGATTTAAAAATTAAGGAAAAAATATTGTTCTAAAACTAAAATTTTGGAAAAACCACCCGATACGAAGTGCACCCTGATAAACCGGGCGACATAGTCGCAAACTATACACATCGAAAGGCGCGTATAGATGTTGCCGAAATCAGTGCACATCCATCAAGATACCTCCGTATCGACCTTTTATAAACTTGGCCGTAACTTCGTGTACGTTCATCGTATCGAGACGAAACTTGTGCCAGTAGGACCGTATCAAAATTCTGGTCCTGTGTGCCATGTTTGGTCCGATCCTAAGAAGGTCGACCGAAATGCACACTTTAGAGGGCTCGAGACCCGATCCAACGGACGAAATTATGCACGGCCTGCCGGATTCCAACTTTGGACATACGGTCGGCTTCGTTTCCTCAAACCGGATCCATAGACATATAGTTTGACGACTTTAGAGACCATAGATATGGCACGCATTTTGGTGTAAAACGGGCCCAAAGACGGACATCATTTTGACCCAAAATTATGATTTTGCTCCTGTTCCAAAATTAGACTTATGGACAGGCATTTTCTAGGTATATCTTTTACACCAGGAACATTTTTGATGTCTGTTTCAGCATCCGGAGCCGTTCGTGGATTTTGAGTTTTATTGCTGACGTGATTGACTAATTGGACTTGCCATTTCCGTACTATCGGACAAGATACCTTGCCACCTTCCCTGTGATTTACTTATTCTTATTTTTAGTTATTTATACTCAGCATTTCTTATTTGTTGATAGTATTATATTACTGTGCGTCCAAGTCATACTTGGGTGCAAACGACACTATCGGTCATTTTTATTGTTTTTGTTTATTTCTCTTGCATTGGCTTAGTCTAGTGACCACCCATTGATGATGAGATATTGGTATATCTCATACGGCCTTGACACATGATCATCACGAGTTGTGAGTCACATGTAGGACACGTACTCACGTAGTCGGCTGACCACCGATACGTATGAGGCATGCAACGGTTAGGAGTAACTGCCAATAGAACTACATGCTAGTGGACTTGGCAGTTACTAGAGGTTCCTATTGGACGTGGATGTGACCCTACTAGGCATTGGGTGGGGAGGACAGTTCCTTAACGTATAAGTCACGTGTGCACTTTCCTATTCCTGATCCTGCTGGCCTCTGACATTCGATGAATGTTATGCTTTGAGGTCCCTGGTATCCTGGTGGGACCATACCTGAGTTTCCTGCAGCCAGAGTGCCCATGCATTGAAGGTTTGTTCTTAACTGCATTATCACTGTAGAACTGGTAGGCACCCTATTGCATACATTCCTTTCTTTTCTATTATATATCACAGTTTATATGGCATGGTGTTTTCTTGTACCTTGTTACGTCCCTCTGAGGACCTGGTTATCTTTCCAAGTTTAGACGATTTGCCGCAGGAGTACGACACGTCATTGGATTCTCCCTACATCGATGACGAGTCATCTCCAGCTGACTTTTAGTTTATTTACACATTGAGACACTTAGTGGACATCTTCTATTTCTTTTATTTCCATTTTGCGAAGGTTGGACTCCGTTTATCTAAGACTATTTTAATAGCTGTTTGGAGTGGGTATTCCCACCCGGCTATCTCTTTGATGCACTTATTTATTATTTGGACTCTATTGTCTTCTGTGTTTAGCTGTGATGAGATGTAGTTTATTTATATTCTGGCCTGTGATTATATCATATATACAGCTTATGTACGTATATGAGGATTCCATATATTGGAGTATTCTTCGTATATGTGCAACTGCATGTCTATGTACTCGATCATAAGTATTTTGGGACTAGGGCATTACAGTGTGCCACTCAATTGAGTTCCCATGTGCTAATTATTTTAACGGCACATAAGGCCCATATAGTACAATTTTGGGGTTATAATCAATTAGAATTATTTTTGAGACTTAATCCAAGTCAACCCAATTTAGTGGGGACCATTTTAGGTTGCCAACCCATAGTGGAACCATATTAGATAAATTTAGTTCAAATTAAGTGCAGCCATGTGCCACAAATCCTTGTATCTTTGACTCAATCAAACAACCCAGTATTGACTTTCTAAATTAGGAAACCCATTAATTATCCATTGATTCAAATATTTTTTTTCTCAAATATGCATATCTTTCAAATGGTGTAACCAATTCTCACCAAACTTTACTAAAACTTTCCCTCGATAAACCCTAACATATATAATACTCAAACTTTATATTTAAGACTAATATTTTAGTTGCCACCTGCCCCAAAAATTACAATCCTAAAATTTTCTCCCAGCCTTGGTCGTCGACAGCACCTTGTGGCATACGACAGTTTCGACCCTTTTTCGACCTTCTGTGACAATCCACGAATATCCATTATGAAGATAACGCGAGACTCAATAATTTAATCAACCCCCATACGTTCATAATCCCTTTCAGTACACCAAAATAGCCCTACAAGATAACCGAAGTTTGGGATCCCAGTCTCAATTTATTCGAACAGGTATACTATTTTGCATTTAGGGTTTCATATACTTCCTAACATTATTCTTTCATGAAACCAAAATTAATGGAATGATCTCTGTATCTATTTTTATGTCCAGTTAGCCACCTACACAGTTCTAAACAGTTTGGCCGGGACATCTATTCTACGAAAAGGTGCCCAGAATTAACCAGTTCTGTTGCAAGCCAATTTCATCAACTTCTGGTCCACTTCTATTGGCCCATGTGGTCATGATTAACCTGATTTCGATAATTGACTTTAAACTTTGAATTTGATACATAAAATATGAAGATTATAGAAGATTGCATGTATTCTCGTCAAGCAAGATGTTTTTCAATTTATTTTGTATTTTTCTTTTCTTGAATCTAGGTTTTTGTGAGTTGGATATTACTGGCATTTAGATGAACATCCCTACTCGAACAAACTTACTTCCAAAAGACACTATAAAACCAAGAACACTCTGAAAACCCAGTACCCAAAATCGGTGCGAGTTTGCCTCAAAATCGGACCGAACTTGGTCTCCCTAAAATTTCTTCTAGTCAGAATGAATACCTATTCCTTTGGATCCCAAATCTTCAAAAACTTGAACATTACCTAACCGAGTTCTGTCCGAACTTTGGTTCAAAAATACCTATAAATAGGGAAGAGTTTTTTTATTTTACTCACTCAACTCATTCTTTATCTTCTCTATTCATTCTAAGCCTTCCTATCATAAGAGAGCTTTCAATCTTTACAATTCCAAGACAACTCACATTCTTCTAAATGTCGGTGTGTTTCGATTAGAAGTGTTTGAGTTGTACAAGCTTGGCGTAGAAAAGCTATTCAGCTAGTGTTAAAGTTTGTTCATAGACTTCGAATAAAAATATGACATTGTAAGAAGTCGGCGTGTCCTTCAGAGTAAAGCACGCAGTGTAACTACTATTTCAAATAGTGGATTTAACATCGAATAAGAGTACTCGATCCAGGACTAGTCCTCTCAGAAGGAAACCAGGATAAAATCTAGGTGTTTGCGTATTCCTTCTATCTCACTACTTAATTACTGCTTTTACATTATTGCATTAATTATCTGCCTTTACTTGCCTTTAACTGCATTATTTTAAATTAGGGTTATTACTTCCCTTACACTCTATTCACCCCCTCTCGAGGGTTGGCTCATTAAGCCATAGTCAAACCGATTTTGATAGTTGACTTAAAACTCCAAACGTGATATGAAAAGAAACCAAAAATTAAATTTTACATCTCCTCTGATTTTTTTTCACATTTATTCTGTATTTTTTCTTTTATTGATTCTAGATTAAAGTGTAAGTCAGGATTACTGGCATTTAGAACGATCAATCCTAAAACCTATCCTTGATTCATTTTCTGAACCAAACCAAACATATCCAAAAGCCAAAAACCAAATCAGGTTGAACAGAAACCTTGGTAACCGAACTCGGCCAGAGTTCTGCCCGAATCGGACCGAACTTGGTCACCTGGATTTCATCCTGGTCAGCAACTTTATCTATTCTTTTGGATCACCAACGTTCAAAATTATGAACGTTAGGCTACCGAGTTTGCCCGAACTCTGTCTTGAGAAACCAATTAAAGAAGAAAAAATTCCCATTTCTATTCAATCATTCATTCTTCATCTTCTCTATCTATTCCTAAGCTTTCTACTGAAATTACAAAACTTTAATCTTCAAATCTCCAAGACAACCTGATTCTTCTAGTGCCAGTGGTTTTCGATTAGGAGTATTAGAGTTGTACAAAGCTTGGCGTATAAAAGCTTTCTCAGAAAGGTGTTGTTGAAGTTTGATCGTGGGCTTCAGATAAAAATATGACAGTATTGAAGTTGGCGTATTCTTCGGAGTAAAGCACGCAGTGTAATCTCTATTAAAAATAGTAGATTATAGCGAGCAAGAGTTCTCTCGAACTGGACTAGTCCTCTCAGAGAAAAATTAGTATAAACATGTTGTGTCTGCGTATTGCTTTCTTGCCTCTACTGTTTACTGCTTTACTCGTACTTTAAATTTGATTGATTATCTGCTTCACCTGCCTAGAATTTTTTGTTGGTAATTAATTTTTGCTGTACTCTATTCACCCCCTCTAGAGGTGCCATAGATCCTACAATTGGTATCAGAGCACAACTTATCTATAGTCGGATTAAAACTCCTTGAGATATAACGTCTCTATATCCAAGTAATAGTGAAGGTCAATCAACAAATAGGACACCCCTATTTGATGGCATAAATTACACGTACTGGAAGACATGTATAAGCTTTTTTCTCAAGTCTCTTGATTTTGATTTATGGTCGATTGTCACGAATGGATATAAGAAACCACTACCTATTACGGTAGAGGGTATTCTAGTAAAAAAACCATTCGACAGATATACCGATCATGAAAAAAAACATGCTAGTCTTTGTGCAAAAGCCATAAATGTTTCATTTTGTGCTATAGATAGAACTGAGTTCAATTGAGTTTCTACATGTGTCACGTCTCACGAGGTTTGAAAACTTCTTGAGGTTACTCGTTAAGGTACTTCACAAGTGAAGTAGTCCAAAATCTCAAGACTAACACAAGAGTATGAGGCCTTCAAAATGAAGCCTAATGAGACTATTACAAATATGTTTACTCGGTTCATAGACATTGTTAATTCTCTATCTTCCCTTGAAAAAGAATACAGCAATCACGAGAAGATTCGAAAGGTGCTTTGCGGGCTAACAAAGAACTAGAATCCTAAAGCGACGACCATTATTAAAGGAAATGATCTCACGGTCATGACTCTTGAAACCTTTATGGGAAAGCTTATGATGCATGAGCTAGACCTTAAAATTTTCGAAGAGTTAGCTCCCAAAGAGAAGGCGATAGCATTCAAAGCTGACCACAAGACAACCTCTGACAATGAAAGGGAGACAGATTGCTCAGAGTACAATGAAGCCTGTGATGTCTCTAAAAAGTTAGAGATCAAACTGGGTAAACAGGTTGTTAAACCAACACCTCAGGTGAACACAAGTCATAAGACTAAACACAAGCACAACACAGCCAACACTGCTAGAACTGTCAAAAGCCACGCATATATGTATACCTTTCCACACAAGAAAAAAACACACACACACATCTTCAAAAACTCACATACATGATCTTCGAACTACACCTTGCACTAACACTTCAGCTACTTGTCACTATTATGGTATAAAAAGACATTTATCACATCAGTGTAAAATTAGAAAGCTAGTAGATCTAAATGTGTATGTTTGGTGTAAACCCCTTGTCCATTTTTTTTTTATTTTTCTATTGTTATCATTCTTTTTCTTTAAAGTATTAAAGGACTATAAACTTATAGGGAATTATTTCACTCAAATAGTAGCCCTTTGTAATATTTTTTCTCTCTAGGACTTTAGTGTAAAGTTTCAATTTAAAACCTTACAAACGGCTAACTTCTAATAGCCGAGCGTTTAGATTCAAACTCTCCAGTTTGAATAGATAGGATCACTCAAATCTATTTTTAAATTAAGTCCCTCTATCCATTTTTCCACCTTTGATCAAATCTAAACATTAGATATATATGGGTGGAGGACAGCAGACCTTTTTCCTCCACGAACCCGAGTATTTCTACCTCCTTTTCCTACCGTAAGAGCAGAGTCGAGGAACCATCAAGGGAGCAGTCGGGTTTTACATTCAATCTCGAAGAGAGGTAAATCAATCTATCCCTATACTTACTATTACTGCTAAATAGAAAAACCATAAACATGAGGGGTAGGTGTTTGATTTAAGTTTTGGTGAGAATAAATGGGAAGGGTGCATAGGTCCATGTTCAACTTAACGAAGGGAGATGGTTTAGTTTATGCATATGATACTTGGTTGCTACAGGAAACTGGAGAAACTTGTTAAGATGACTGTTTAGCCTCCGTTCTGGCACATCCATTCCATATCACCTGTCATGGAGTAGCAGACCATAATCAAATGCATTGACTTTAAACCTTAACTTCATATCAGTTAAAACATGACACATTAAGTTGCATTCCAATTAAGAAACTATATAGGGTGTTTAGGGAAAACCTACAGGTACCATATGCATATGACACCCAGTGTCGAGTAGGTGTCAGATACAAGTGTAACCCGTGTGCAATAGAAAATGACACGAGTTAGCCTATGAAATCAGGGAAAGTGTTGGTTAAGAAGTAAACAGATGTGTGATTTGCAAACCAGTTCGTAACATCATGTTAGGATAGAGTGGATTGATCCTAACACATCTTAATTTTAATAATATGGTTTAAAATGAAGGTGGAGTAATGCATATCAAATGTTGTGATAATAATTCAATTAGAATCATGAGTACCGATAGGTAATTATCCATCTAAATAGATTGCACCTGATAGATATTATCTATATTATACAAATTGGGTCAAATGCATGTTTCTTTGTACTCATAATTGATACTGGACAACAAACCGACTCTTGATACCAGATTGCTATAGATACCATGTTAGACTCATGTATAAGTATTGGTGCATTTTGTCCATTAGTATCAAGTTGTAGGTTAAGTATCTAGGTCGATTCCTTTAGGCGTATAATATCCTGAAGGTAGGAACATGTGTTAGAAGTGTCAAATTGGTATCCATACGCAACAACTCTGAAATACCAAAAAGATTGACCCAGGGTTCAGTCTCAGATTTGGGGAAATGAAGTCCAGGTTAGAATGGATGGTATCAGAGAGCTTAAGAAGCAGTCTACATTGCTATGTTAGATTACCTAATGTTAAACCCCAACTGCTCAGTTAAATTCCACTTATCTAATAGATAACATGTGAACCTTTAATTTATATCCAACTGATACTAACATGTGAACCTTCCTTATATATACCAAATTGATACTGACATAAGGCATTACCTTCTTGTGTCAAATCGATACTACTACCAATTGGCCAATTTCCCAATATCTGGTGCCTTAGACCAACTTGGTAATGTGTATTGCTGCACTACTGTTGTTACTTCACATATTTTGCTTTAAGGTTATTAAAGAGGGGGGTGACTCTAAAACATGGTAGCAGGGAGTTCTCTCGTATACCAATTATAGGAGATGCCTTCATATACCAGAGTATCCATCGAGACCTGTAAGTACAATAGAAGTCCAAGCCAAGGAAAGTCAAATCCACCCCATAGGCAACCTGCAGGACATCAGTTAAGTAAACCCGATTAATAGAGTGGAGATTAGAGCATCAGTTTTGTACTGATGCATTAAGATACATGTCATAGATGCAAAGGAGTATCAGAAGTAGAGGTTACTAGGGAATGAGGGGTCAAGAAGTTGTACACTGGTTATCATTCCATGAACTACATGGGGGCAGCCAATGGGAAGCCTCTAGAGGAAACATGGACCAAATCTGATATATGTAGGTTGTATGTAGTGTGACCTTGGCACAGGAAGTACCCTTTCACATATTGGTATAACTAGCAGGAGGTTTCTTATTAACTTACAAATAGAATATGGATGCTAGAGGCAGCAGTAAACATGGAAATACAATCCATGTGAATATTAGAAGGGGTTTAGTATCTGTATCTAGAACAGACACTTGTAGAGGGTTAAAAAGAAATATAAGAGTCAAGTCCCTAGGGTGCATATAGTACAGGTGTAGGCTTATAAACCAGGGTTTCATAGATGAACAACCAAAAGCCTAAGGTAGTAATTACAGTAGCACAAATATAAGTGGGTTATTATACCAGCAAGTCAATAGATGTATCTATAGTACCTATAGTGATTAGAACCTAATACACATATAGGAAATATAGTGTAGGCATGACAGTTGGGGGTGTTAAGTGTATCAGAATATGGTAAGGTATCAGTAGCTTAACCCATGACACCTGTAAAGTTGTACCAAGTATGTACATGTCCAAGTTAGTGGTAGGCACAATGGCACAGGATGGTCGAGGAAGAATGTTTTACAGCAAGTCTCTATATGAATGCTTACAAATAGTGGTAACAGTAGGTGACTCAATAGTGATTTGGCTAAGTCTGTATGGCAGTAGCAAGGACACAGATTAAAGAGTAGACAGATTAGCTATGGGCTATACATAAAAGTGAAGGATATATAACAGGACTTAGAGTATATAGATATGACAGGAATAGACATGGTGGTTAAGGGTTAGACTAGTGCCTTGAAGCTTTTATGGTATGTTTCAAGGAAGTACCCAAATAAATAGAGTCGATTATAGGATATTAGTATTAGATTAGTGAAGGTACAAACAAGGGTATGTAGCTAACATATAAATAGGAAACCAAGCCAACATATCCAATTTAAGAAAATAGTTGAGCTAGAATAGACTTCAAAACCATAAAGACCAAGTAGATAGATTATCCTTGATTTCAGCCTATTTATTGACATGATAAGATTAGCTAATAGGTTAATTAGACTTGACTCAGCGCTCGACCCGTGACAGAAGCTCAGGACCACAGACAAGTATACCTTGCTGAACTTATGCAGTATTTATATGTTTTCATGTCCATGTTATTTTCTTCTCATATTGTACCTGGTTCATCGTCTACTATTTTACTTATTTTCTCATTACATGTGTATGTAAAATTGTCCTTGTTTTCTATTGTTGCTCGTCGTTTGGATTTTCGTGTTCTTGTGCATTTTATGAGATTGTCATTGTCGCTATGCCCTTGATTGACTTGACCGGATCTTGTATTCCTTTAGGAGGGGAGATTGATACTAGGATTGGCTTTTCTTGATTGGGAGTATCTTGCATTATACTACAATCGAGACATACTATAGAGTGGGAGTATCTTGCATTGTACTACAGTCTATAAGTGTTATTCGATTGATTGTTAGCCAAATCTAGTATTATGTTTTCCACATGACATGTCATTCTTAGATGTTCTCCTTATACTGTTCTTATCTTCCATACTTGTTATTGTCATATTAGTAGACATATTTTTATGTATCTTGCTAGTCCTCTGAGGACCTGATGATCTCTTCAAGTTTAGCCGAGTTTGAGCCTGGTACAGACAAGCAATTTTAAGCCAGCATCATACTACGGTACTGCTACAGATGAGGGTGTTATTGATGATTATCATAGTTGGATCTTATCATTTTATTTTTATGTCTCTATTTTATATCCGTTTACTGGTAGTGGATTTATATCCACCATATGTGACTTGAATTCTTGAAAACTTGATACTTCATTTTATACTATCATTCATTATTCAGTCTCATTTGAGTTAGTTATACTCTCTGATTTTTGTGGATGAGATATAGATTGCCTCGAATGTTCTAGATTCATGTGACTTGTGTATACTAGACATCGTTCTACCGTCGATACTGCGGTATAGGTTAGACTTGGACACAGACTTGTATCCAAAAAGTGGATGCGAGCCGTGACATATGGGTTCCTAAAACTAACATATCAGGACCTCAAGAAAGTGGGTAACAAAGGTTACATCTTCAACTTGTGTTATAGGTGGACCTTCCTTCTCCTACTAGAAGCAAGTGGATACTCGATAGTGGTTGCTCTAGGCACATGACAGGTGATAGCAAATTTTTTACAACTCTATCGATGAGGAAAGAAGGCTATGTCTCCTTTGGAAATAATCTTAAAGTACATATCATTGGAATTGGCAACATAGGTACTTCTTTCTTACCTATTATTAAAGATATATGCTTAGTAACAGAATTAAAACATAACCTACTAAGTATTAACCAACTGACTGATCATGGTTATGGAATTAATTTTATTAAGAATAAATGTTATATTTATGATAAATCTTCTGGAATAATTTTCTTTGAGGGAATAAGAGAGGACAACATATATGTATTATATTTGTCAGAAAAGACTAAAAGTACAGGGAAGTGTTTGTTCACAACTCAAGATGAAAGCTGGATATGGCATATGCATCTTGGACATACGAACATGGACACTATTACAAGATTGTCTATAAAAAAACTGGTAAGAGGCTTACCTGAAATAACTTTCAAGAAAGACATGGTCCGTGCCGAATGTGAAATAACAAGGCATCTAGATCATCTTTTTCAATCAATAAATGTTGTAAGTACCTCTAGGCCCTTGCAATTACTTCATATGGACTTATTTGGACCAAGTAGTGTCATCAGCCTTGGTGGTAAGCTATATGCTTACGTGATAGTTGATGACTATTCATGATATACTTGGGTTTATTTTCTCACAAATAAGAATGAGGACTTTTCCGAATTTGTATCTTTTTGTAAAAAGGTACAAATTGAGAAAGGATTCATGATTACTCAGATACAAAGTGATCATGGAGGAGAATTTGATAACCACGAATTTAAATCATTTCGTGATTTAAATGGGTTTCTTATGAATTCTCTTGCCCTAGAACATCTCATAAGAATGGTGTAATGGAGAGAAAGAATAGAACTCTGTGCGATATGGCCATAGTTATGCTTAACCAGTATAATCCTCTAAAGTATTTTTGGGCAAAAGCTATCTATACAGCATGCCATGTTTTAAATATAGTTCTGATTAGGCACATATCTAAAAAGACTCCTATGAATTATGTTTTAATAGAATTCCTAACATCAACTATTTTAAGGTCTTTGGTTACAGATATTTTATTTTAAATACAAAAGAAAACTTGGAAAAGTTTGATGAAAAAGCTAATAAGGGCACATTTTTGGGATATGCTGCAAAAGAACAGTCAACGCAATAAATGTCAAATTTGATGAGCTGAACAGTCAACGCAATGACGATAGTGACAATGAAGAAGAGAAACTCCCTCCAAAAGATACACCATCTACGTCCTATCTGGAAAGTCTACCAAAACGAATGAAATTTATGCCAGACCATCCGAAATAACTGATTGTAGGTGACGTATCAACAGGTGTAAGTACTCGCTCAAACACAAAAGATTTAGTAATAGCTAATGTTGCATTTATTTCTAAAATTGAACCTAAAAATATTTTAGAAGCTTTCAATGATGAATTTTGGATTTCTGCTATGCAAGAAAAACTAACCAATTTGAGCGAAATCAAGTTTGGGAACTCGTTCCCAGACCTATTGATCACCCGATCATTGGTACCAAGTGGGTGTTCCGAAATAAACTAGATGAGAATGGTTCAGTCACATGCAACAAAGCACGTCTAGTAGCTGAAGGCTATAATCAAGAGGAAGGCATTGACTATGATGAGACGTATGCTCCAGTTGCTAGACTAGAGTCCATCCATATGCTTTATGCTTTTGCAAGTTTTTATAGTTTCAAACTCTTTCAAATCGATGTCAATAGTACTTTTCTAAATGGTTTTATAAAAGAAGAAGTTTTGTAAAACAATCTCCCGGTTTCGAAGATTTCAAAAATTTTGATCATGTATTTAAGCTTCAAAAGGCTCTCTACGGTCTCAAACAAGCACCTCATGCATGGTATGAGCGCCTTACTTCCTTCTTACTTGAACACGATTTTTTAAAAGGGAAGGTTGATTCAACTCCTTTTATAAAATCTTTGGATAAAATATTTTTTTAGTAAAAATATACGTAGATGACATAATTTTCGGATAAACCAATAATATGCTATATAACAAGTTTGCTAAGTGTATGCAGAGTGAATTCGAAATGAGCATGATGGAAGAACTTACATTCAACCTTGGGCTACAAATCAAGCAGGGTTCACAAGGGACATTCATCAATCAAGCAAAATATATAAAAGATTTGCTAAAGAAATTTGGCCTTGACAATGTCAATCCAATTGGTACACCTATGGCAACAACTACAAAGCTTGATATAGATGAAAGTTGTACTTCGACTGACGTACGTATGTACAAAGGTATGATTGGTAGTTTACTGTATTTAACTACTAGTCGTCATGATATTATATTTTTTGTATGCTTATGTGCACGGTATCAGACTTGTCCTAAAGAATCACATATGAGCGTCGTTAAGCGTATCCTGCGATACCTTAAAGGAACTTTGACGATTGGTCTTTGGTATCCCAATACCGATTCATTTGACCTGGTAGTTTACTCGGACGCAGATTTTGTTGAATGCAAAGTCGATCGTAAAAGTACCAGTGGCACATGTCATTTTCTACGGAAGTCTTTAGTCTTCTAGTTTTCTAAGAAACAAAATTCTGTTGCACTATCAACAACTAAGGCTAAGTATATCGTCGCAGGACGTTGTTGTGCTCAGATTTTGTGGATGAAGCAAACCTTAGAAGACTATCAGTTATCATTTCACAATCCCTATTTACTGTGATAACACTAGCTCTATTATTCTTACAAAAAAATCCTATATATCACTCTCGCACTAAACACATAAAAATTAGACATCATTTTCTTAGAGATTATATTTTATAAGGTGACATTAACCTAGAATTTGTTGACAATAAATATCAACTAGCTGATATCTTCACTAAACCCTTGGTTGAACATCGTTTTAACTTTATACGAAGGAAATTAGGAATTTTGGATGTTGAAGTAATATAATTAAATATTATTAGTTAATACAGAAATTATTTTAGCAATAAGCCGAAAGGGCACTTCTATCACATATGTATAAATAACCTTAAGCGACCTGGTGTACTAGTTTTCGGACTACCGCTAGCTGGGTGTAACTCCTCTTCCCAAAATTTTGATAATATTTTTTTTATTTATTTAAATGAATTAAATGGTGATTTTTAGAATTTTTAATAAATAATTACTTAGTTAATTATTACGGTAGATGACTTTAGCAATGGTGGAGTTTTGAAGTACAAGACGGCTAGGAATCATGACACGGATAGTATAGTGGCGTGCTTTGACTAGTGTTTTAGCATAAGGGAGACATGTCCATAAGTGTGTTCTAACTAGGAAAACCAGACCAAGTTGCGACTTAACCTCTAAAGACATTCCAATTATTTATTAATTATATTATTGACTTGTAGAAGACCCGGTTGCGTCGATTTAGCGCGGACTAGACCCGAACCAAAAATGAGCCCATGTAATCTTGTGGTGAGACCAAAGACATCCAGGTAGACGTACATATTACATTTATTAATTTTGATTTTCCAAATAGGCATTTCATATATAAAGGATTTATATATATATGTATATAATATATTTTTATTGTTATTGAATTGATATTCTATTTTGGGAATAGGATAAACACCATACTTAGCTACCTTTGTGCATTTGGCGATATTTAGGCTACAACTGCAATTTCAAGTACCTCTAGTATTGATTTACTGTATTTTGTTCTCCTAAATTTTGTTATTTTGATTATGATAATTGATAGCATTATTATTGGTTTTTTCCTATTTTTGAAAATAAATATATTTTATATCGGTGTACGTATTGTTATAATAATCCAATACTAGGAAGATTTAATATTATGATTCTTTAGAAAATTAGAAGTATAATATATATATATATATATATATATATATATATATATGTGTGTGTGTGTGTGTGTGTGTGTGTGTGTGTGTGTGTGTGTGTGCGTGTGTGTGTGTGTATATATATATATGGTTAAATATATATAAAACAAAAAAAGAAGCAAATAACGGAGAAGCCCACAAACCCCAGGAAAGTCAGGCCCAGCCAAACTTCTCCCCGTTCCCCCAGCTCAAACCCGACCCCCTCTCTAACTTACAGCCGGACACCCCCCCTCCCCCCCGCCGCGCTAGTATAAGTATAGAGAGATCGTGAGAGAATCTCTAAAACCTTAAACCCTAGTGTCGCCAACCTCCCAGCGACTCCCCTGGCCTGCGCGTGCCGCCCCGACGTAGCCAGGCCACTGGAAAATATTCGGGGCAAACTGCGTGCAATTGCAGCAGCAGGGCAACAACACAGTAGCAGCGAGCACAGGGAATAGGCCTACTTTGTAGCAACGGTGCATCGCCTCCAGTAGGTCGTTTCGCGAACCATTCAATCTAGTATGATCAAGATATAACCCTATTTAATCCCTATTAATTAGTTTAAATTCTAGTGACCCAAAACTCGAGAGAA
The DNA here is from genome assembly GCA_029216955.1 of Iris pallida. Classification (NCBI taxonomy): domain Eukaryota; kingdom Viridiplantae; phylum Streptophyta; class Magnoliopsida; order Asparagales; family Iridaceae; genus Iris; species Iris pallida. The sequence goes on from JANAVB010029815.1 coordinate 4,689,964, forward strand.
ATCGAGTTGAAGTTCATTGAAAATCTGTTAAAAAATAGGACACATAAATCAGTCCCAACCCCATATTGGAAGGCAAATTCCTGCCAAGCCGTAGCGATATTTAGAAATCTATTTGAAGGCAGTCCTAGACAACCTATAGGGCTCTGCAACCCAAGTACGAAAATCGATTTTGACGACTATACGTCAAGAAATCGGATTCCCAATTGGGCGAAAAACCTGTTTTCAAAATATTAAAAATTTATGAAAAACCTTCGATACGACGTGCGTCCCACCAATTCGGACGACGTGGTTGCGAACCGAAAGCACCAAAAGGTAGGTATCGGCTTAGTGGACGTGTGGGCTTTGATGGAATTCAAATTGGTTGCGTGTGCGCGACAAATTTGATACGTATCCGTCGAAATTCACCGTATCGACCTCTGTGCAAATTTTTTAATTACTTTGTACACGTTCGTCAGATCGAGACGAAACTTGCGCCAACAAGACAGTATCATTTTTTTGGTCCTGTATGCCAAATTTGGTCCAATTCTGAGACAGTTGACCGGATCACCGTTTTACAGGCCCCACGATCCGACTCAACGGGCAATTTTGTGCACGGCCCGCCGGAATCCAACTTTGGACATATAGTTAGGTTTGTATCATCAAAATGAATCCGTAGACATGTAGTTTGACGACTTTAGAGACCATTGACTTTGGCACGCTTTTCGGTGCAAAGCGGGTCCACCGACGGACACTGTTTTGATCCAAAATTATCGTTTTCTCCCTGTGTCCAGAATTGGACTTAAGGACAGGTAATTCTAGCTAATTTGACTATTCTGAGAACACTAGAAATGTCTATTTCAGCATCTGGGAACTGTTGTACGAGTTTGACTGTTGTGGCACACTGAGCGGTCTGGATTATCGGTTTTACCAGCAAAGGACCACAGACGAGTACAGTTTATTGTTTGTTTTCGATATTGAACTTTACTATACTTCATTTTTAGTCAATAGATATGTGATTTCCGTCTGTTATGTTTTTTATATTTTGTCGTGTAGTGGAGGTGAAGTACCAAGGATGTGTGGTCTGACCTTATACAGTGTATACCGTGTAGATCATGATTTATTATTACATTATACCATATAGACCGCGATTTATTATTACATTATACCGTGTAGACAGTATTTCATTATTGCTTTATATAGTATAGACAGTGTACATTATAAAGTGTAGATATCGTAGACCGTGTCGTATAATTGTTCCGAGACCGATCACATATCAAAGGTATTTCAGTCAGTTTATGAGTATTGTTTTTGCATTTATTTACTATTTTTTCTTTGTTTAGTTTTATTTTGTCTTTCTCTGTTTATTTTTCAAATCATATATTTAAAGGCTAACCTCTGTTGTATAGTCATTTTCATATATTGGAACTACATTCAGTGAATTATACTCGTTCCATTCCTGATTGGAAACCAACATTTTTTAGGTTAGCTGTGGCTTCACTTAGCATTGGGAGATACGGGTGTACTTGCGGACAAAAATTTAGATATTATCTAGATAGATGAGTTGTAATCATTTCAATATTTGTAAGAGTTTATATTTTCTACAAATGTAAAACTTGTGAATATTATAAATTAAATTAGTTATTGTGAATATTGTAAATTAAATTAGTTATTGTGAATGATCATTATTTATGACTTTGAGCATTGTGGCTATACAGCGTTCTACCGCCGACACTACGGCGTAGGCTGGCTTGGACACGCATTCGTATTCCGAAAAGCGGGTGCGGGTCGTGACATTGGGATCCGTCCCCTATAACTAACCCGAAGTATTCGAAGCGATTCATGTGTTATTAATTAATCAATATTAATTATTTAGTTCATCATATTTATGTTAAAAACTATCACACCCTTTTCAACCTCTGTTCTAATTCCCAAGTGACCGAACTCGGTCAGAGTTCTGGCCGAACTCGGTCTGGGTGAATTCAAACAGAAGCTGGACAACCGAACCTCTTTATTTAAACCATCAACATCATCTACAACCTCATTACAGCACCATATTTCTACCAAAAACCCTAACTTCTTGGTTCTCCCTCCTCCAAGCTTCTCAAGCCTTCAAACTTTGGATTCTGAGTTCTCTCGATGTTCTCTTCTACTGTCTACCTCCAATTTCGGTATAAATCCTCTATCTTCACTCCTTTCAATTTTTCATGGCTCCTAAAATTCCTATTTCTTTGAAAAAGAAAAGGAAGGTTGATGAATGTTCGTCCTCTACTCCTCATGAGGCGACCTCATTCTCTCTTTTTACTCCATCCAAACCCGACAGAGATTTCTTTGATAAATTTATATTTGTGTCTCAAGAGGCAACAAATGAGTGGTTTAATGATTTTTATAAAATAAAACTTTGTCCGGGTATGCCTATTAATTTTATAGTATTTTTTGACCATGTGAACATTTTTGAATATCATCAATTGTTAGATTTAGTTCAATCTAGTTTTTCTATATATGCCAATACAATTTGGATGCTTTATTGCAACTGGTCGATCAATAACAGGAAAATGAAATCAAAATTTGGTAGAATCGATATTGAGTTTGATAGTAATGACTTAGCTATCATAGTTAACATTCCCAATACTAGAGAAGCCCTAGTAGATATCACTTCTGTCCAGTTTCGTGAAAGGATAACTTTTGACTCCTTTCGAGATTCATTATGTAAACCAACCCTCGATAGAAAGGTACCCTTCACCTTAGCCATCTGAACAACTATTTCTATGATCTTCATAGAATGGTAATCTCCAGCATCATTCCAAAGAATACCGCCACTGATGAGATTTTCTACCTAGAGCTTTTAGCTATCTATCATCTCCATTTTTACATTCCTTTCAGTCTACCCAAGACTATTATCGCTGCTATGGAACGATGTCTCAAGAAAATGTGACGTCTCCTTTATGCGATGTATCTCCCTTACATCTTTCAGCACTTTGAGGTTGGACTCGAGGATTATGTTGAGGATGGTGCTCATGCTTATCTTCATGAGCATCACCGTTCTATTCCTGCTCCTACTGTTCTGGCTCCTCCTCCAGTTGACCTATTAGCTGCTGATACTCATCCTCCCAGTGGTGTTACCCTTGAGTCACTTCAGACACTTATGATGGATCAGTTTTGATCTATAGATTTTTATACCACTCTCCAGCTCCAGGCCATATCCAACTCTATATGGGATATGTCATACAGTCTTGCTCACAACCCTAGTGGACCCATTCCTATGGTTCGTGATCCTACCAGACTTGGCTATCGGATTGATGATCTAGAGGCTCAAAGTTATTTTAACCATGCTACTGCCCGATGTGATCCCAACCGTTCTGCTGAGACCGGTACTTCCAGAGATGATGATGATGATGATGAGGATGACGATTGAGGATATGTTTTCTCGTGATAGTTCACCACTAGTTATGTTTTTCACTTTTTTGTGTGACTTTGTATTAGTGATAAATGCTTCTTTCAAGCATTATCAGCTTTATTAGTGTCATATGTACTCTCTTTCTATTTCAGTTTATGCGAGTATTTCTTATTTCATAACTATTCATGTTTTTTCTTATGTCTAATATTTTTGATATTATACTTGACCGTGCTGAGTACTCATACTATCATTTTGTTCCTATGACAAAACGGGAGAGTAATATGATACTAGATAATGAATACTTAAATGCTCTGCTGCATGTTGTTTACAAATATTTTTCACTAAAAGTTTGTTTGGAAAAAAAATTTCTAGACAGATTCAGCTGATATGTTTTGTTACGGGGAGTAACAAGACTTGACTGTACATTACAGGAGAGCAATTATATTGTACCAATATTGACGGCCAAAGCTGTAACCGTACCTACAGTACCACATCAAGTCTACTTCCAAATCGAGCTGAACATTCTTTTGTATCAATCATAGTTTTGTCAAATTATCAAAATGGGGGAGATTGTTGGCCCATTAAGCTATAGTCAAATTGATTTCGATAATTGACTTAAAATTTCGAACGTGACATGAAAAGAAATCAAAAATTAAAGTTTACATCTCCTCTAATTTTTTTTCACATTTATTCTGTATTTTTTCTTTTATTGAGTCTAGATTAAAGTATAAGTCGGGATTACTGGCATTTAGAAAGATCAATCCTAAAATCTATCCTTGATTCATTTCCTAAACCAAACCAACCCACATTCAAAAGCCAAAACCAAACCAGGTTGACCAGAAACCTTGGTAACCGAACTCGGCCAGAGTTCTGCCCGAACTCAGACCGAACTCGGTCACCTGGATTTCATCCTGGTCAGCAGCTTTAACTATTTTTTTGGATCACCAACGTTTAAAATTATGAACGTTAGGCTACCGAGTTCTGCCCAAACTCTGTCTTAGAAAAAACCTATAAAAAAGAGAAAAAATATCATTTCTATTCACTCATTCTTTCTTCATCTTCTCTATCTATTCCTAAGCTTTCTATTCAAATTACAAAGCTTCAATCTTCAAATCTCCAAGACAACCCGATTCTTCTAGTGTCGACGTTTTTCGATTAGGAGCATTCGAGTTGTACAAAGCTTGGCATATAAAAACTTTTCTCAGAAAGGAGTTGTTGAAGTTTGATTGTGGACTTTGGATAGAAATACGACGGTGTTGAAGTTGGCGTGTTCTTCGAAATAAAGCACGCGGTGTAATCTCTATTTAAAATAGTATATTATAGCGAGAAAGAGTTCTCACGAACTGGACTTGCCCCCTCATAGGGAAACCTGTTTAAACCTGCTGTGTTTGCGCATTGCTTTCTTGCCTCTACTATTTACTGCTTTACTTGCACTTTAAATTTGATTGATTATCTTCTTCACCTGCTTAGAATTTTTATTGGTAATTATTTTTTTGCTGCACTATTCACCCCCTCTAGAGGTGCCATCGATCCTACATAGAGTTACCAACGATCCCACAATTGGTATAAGTGTAATAATATTATCTTTGGATCAATAAATGAGATACTTTGTACCGAGTTTGTTGAGTGTATGCAGAGTGAATTTGGAATGATCATGATGGAAGAATTGACTTTCTTTCTTGGGCTATAAATCAAACAAAATTCACAAAGAATTTTCAGTAGTCAAGCCAAGTATACAGAAGACCTGCTGAAGAAGTCTGATATGGACAATATCAAACCAATCAGAACTCCAATGGCAACGTCTACAAAACTTAATATGGATGAAAGTGGTAAACCAACTGAAGTTCGTAAGTGCCAAGGTATGATTGGCAGTTTACTTTATTTAACTGTTAGTCATCCTGACATTGTATTCTTAGTATGCCTATGTGCAAGATATCAGGCTTGTCCTAAGGAATCACATATGAGCACCGTTAAGCATATCCTACGATACCTTAAAGTACTTTAACAACCGGTCTAGGGTATCCAAAAACCGATTTGTTTGACCTGATAGGTTATTCGGACACGAATTTTGCTGGATGCAAAGTCGATCATAAAAGTACTAGTGGCGCATCTCATCTTGTAGAAAAATCTTTAGTCTCCTGGTTTTCTAAAAAGCCAAACTTTGTTGAATTATCGACAACCGAGGTTGAATATATAGCTGCAGGACGTTGTTGTGTCTATATTTTGTGGATGAAGCAAACATTGTAAGACTATCAGTTATCCTACAACCATATCCCTATTTTTTTATAATACTAGTTCTATAAATCTCACAAAGAACCCATTTGTCACTCTCACACTAAGCATATAGAGATTAGATATCATTTTCTTAGAGGTCATATTTTACAAGGTAACATTTGTCTAGAATATGTAGACACAAAACACTAATCAGCTGACATTTTCACCAAATCCCTAGCAGAAGATCGCTTTAACTTTATACGAAGAGAATTAGAAATTTTGGACATTAAGGTTTTATAATTCTATATTACTTAACCTAAATTCATAAATCGTAAAGAGTATTTTGGTTATAAGCCGAAATGACCCTTCTAACAATAAGACGTAAGAGTCTAAGCGACACGGTGACAAGTATTTTCGGGCTACCGCTAGCTGGAATCCGGGCCCTACAGCAAACCTAAAATATTTGATACAATTTTTGCATTATGGTTAATTAATATAAATTATTTTTCTTTAATACAATATTCTAAATTCTGTATAGTATATATTTTAATACATGTATCAAACTTGTCCAATTCTATTCAGGATACCTAAGAACCGAGCTCGGACCGAGCTCTGTTTGAACTCGGGCCAAACTCGGGTAGGCTAATTCTAGAATAGGGATGTACATTTCGTGCTTCTAAAACTCTACACTTTTCATCTTTTTTCTCATCACAACAGCAGCCCCTCCACTGAGAACCTAACCCTAGAAATACTATTCTACCTCTTCCAAGCCTCTCAATGCCTAGAAACTTGGATTCATAGTGATTTCGTGGTTCTCTTCCACTTTCTTTGATCAATTTTAGTATATCTCTCACTTTTCTCTACTTTTTATTCAAAGGCACCAAAGTTTCCTCAATCATCCAAAAAGAGATAAAAAGTTGGGCAAGCTTCTTCTTGAATGTTCAAGTAGAAGTTTCATTCTCCCTTTTCAGTCCATCTATACTTGAGGGTGACAATTTTAATGAATTCATATTTGTCTCCTAGATGCTTCTAATGAATGGTTCGCCGATTTTATCGAACGGATAATTTTTCCAGGAAGTCCTATCAATTTTACTTTGTTTTCGAACTATTTATCGGTATTTCAACACTTTGGATTTGATGAATTAGTTCAATCTAGTTATCCCATTTACATAAATGCAATACGTATGTTCTACTGCAATCTCTCGGTCACAAACGACACTATTCATTCTGGAGTTGGTGGCATAAAAATTGCATTTGATGCTGAGAATTTAGCTCTTATGCTTCATATTCCTAATGATAGGAAAGCACTGGTGGACATCACAAAAATTCAATTTTTGGTTCATATGACTTTAGACTCATTCTGTGACTTGTTATGCGACCCAATCCTCGCCCCAAAGGTCGCCTTTGACTGAAACATATGAATGACTATTTTTATGATTTGCATCGGATGGTATTTTTTGTTACCATTCCAAAACAAACATCCACTGATAAAATCACCTATTTTGAACATTTTGCCATGTATTATCTATATTTTGAGATTCTTTTTAGCTTACCAAAGACTATTATCTTCGCTATGGAATGGTATCCAAGAAATCGCGAAACCTTTTATATGGGATATATCTACCGTATATCTTTGAGTACTTTGATAAAGTCTTAGATGACCGCCCTCGAGATGCTCCTCCTGCTTATCTTCGTATGCATCGTCGAGTAGCTACTACTCTAGCTGTACAGGCTTCTCCTTCTCCTTCTGTTGTTGACCCATCTTCCACTAACCATCCTTCCCATCCTTCCACAGGCGTTACCCATGAGTCTTTCAAGGATTTGGTTATGGATCAGTTTTGGTCTATAGATTTTTGGACCACTTGTAGAAGCATGAAAAAAGCACAGACATATCAAAAGCGCTGGTGGTGTTCTCACTACACATGGCTTTACAAAAGTGCCGGTACCCCAAAAGCGCAGATAGACAACTAAAGTCAAACAAACGAACAAAAGTGGTGCATAAACAGTTCTTTATTAAAATCATGTCTACAAAAGATCTATTACAGATTCTTCATGATTACATATAAATGACTGAAACACCTAAGTGAAGTCTACAAGGGCGTTAATCTTCAGCACGCGCATAGCCCCCCATACGCACAGCACTGTTAGAGCGAGCCACTTCCTGAAGCAGCTATTGGCCCGAGCAAGAACTCAGTCCACAACACAGGGTGTGCCACCGCCATTAAGTAGGGCAGAGCACAACTTGTGGCTCTTCGAATTGGAAATCAATCCAAACCCGAATGTTTGGACCTCGAAGACCTCCAAGTTGTTGTTCAGGTTCAAACTCCTTACGCCAAACGCCCAAGTGCATCTCAAAACTCAGCAACAGTTCTTCTACAAAGATACAACTTCTTTGAACAAAGGGATCTACAACCAACAGTCGAGTTGTGCAAGGCCAAGGGCCGTTCGAAGCTAAGTCGGGATCGAGCATGACGGTGGGAATATTAAGAGACAGAAGACACAACCCTTCAGAAAAGCTTTCCTTTATATAGGGTGAGTGTGGTCCAACCCACATGCCACGTGGCCGTCGGTCAAAGACTCCCAAATTAATAGGATGAACCTAAGACTCAGCACAATGAATCAAATTTAATAGGTTCATTCGACTGAATCCTAGGCTACAAACTTTTTGAATTCCTAAATGACGGCAGTAATTAAAAAAGTGGATGACCGACTCGGCCATCAAAAGAGTAGCCATTAATTGCTTTTATGACTTCGACAGAAATAAGCTCCTTCGACTCAAAAGTGCAGCCAGTTCACTGCATCCTCACTTCAACCCAGAAGCACAGCGCCCTCTATCCCATATAAAAGTGTAGCCTATTCACAGGCTCCATCTGATACTTCATTGCCTAAAGCACAAGTCCACTCGTCGTTCTAAAAGTTCACTGACTCCGTTGCCCAAAGCACAAGTCCATTCGTCACTCTGAAAGCGCAGCGACTCTGTTGCCTAAAGCACAAGTCCACTCGCTGCCTTAAAAGTGCAGTAACTCCGTTGCCTGAAGCACTTGTCAACTTGTCGTACTAAAAGCACAGTGACTCCGTCGCCTGAAGCACAGTCGCCTTGTCGCTTAAAAGTGCAGTGACTTCGTCGCCTGAAGCACAGTCTACTTATCGCCCAGAAGCGCAGTGACCTCAAAGCTTCACCAGAAGCACGGCTCGTATAGAAGCATAGTCTTACGAGGTAACGTGGTTCCATGTGGCGAGACGGGTGTTTGTGTCTTTTTCAGATTGGTTTGTTTAAAACCATCTCTCTTAAGATAGAACAGAGTTTGATTCTATTGACAAGAACAATATTCTATCGGTTTTTTTAAACCACAGATAAGGACGGAATTTGTTCTTATAGATGAGGGCCATATCCAATTGGTTTGTTTAAACCAATGGACCCCTGAGATAAGACAAAATCCAATTTCAGGGATAGTAACAGAATCTGCTCAGGTTTATTCGATCAACAGTAAACACACACCACGTGTTATTTATTCGGTCATGTTGATAATTCTCCCAAGATCTTGATAAAGGAGAATCCCAATGTCCGCCACGTGTCAGCTCAGCAGCAGCCTTCACCGTACAACTTTAAGATTCTCGTATATCTCTATATGCAACGTTCCTGCACAATCCTTATGCACATCGTATATGTGCTTCCCTATAAATAGAAGGAGTTTTCCTTCGATAAAGAGGCTTCGAAATCTTCACAACTTTATCGTTCTCTTGATTGGCAACCCTAGAGTTCCGATCACAAGCACCAGAAAGCCAGAGCAAGTTTAACTCGTCGTCAGATCGTCAACAAAGTAAAAGAGCTGCTGCAGTGCTCGATCTCCACCGTCACACTTCTTCCGAAAACTTTGTACTTAGATTTCCTATTTAGGAATCGATTATACTCTTTTTATGTTTAATACACAAAAAGTTTGTATAACCTTTTGTCATGGCAAATAAGGTGGTGACTCTGCTGGGGACTTCCTTCTCCTCAAACGAGAAGGTGGTGATGCAATCTGACGACAACTTGCTGGGTTCTTTTCAGAAGATGTTGGTCGTACATTTTGACCAATAAGCTTTCGAAGATATCCTTTCTGAGGAGAAGTTGATTCATTCGAAGTAGTTCGTAAAATCAAAGAACATTCGCCGCACTTGGGTGCCGAAGGTGGCCACAATGAGCAGCACGAAGAAGAGGTTTGCCCTCCAGAACCCCCTGAATGACGAAGCCCCAAAAAAGATTTTGGCTGTTGCTGACATGTCGCCTCGCTCAGTTTCTACTACAAGAATATGCAACGAGGAGTACGGCTCCCCTACGGCGGGCCTGACAAAGACGCAACGCCGGAAGAAGCACGCCATGGTCCACCCACAGACGGAGGTGGCTGCGTAGGCAAGAACTTCTATCTTTGACAGAATTGCCTACCCATCGGGTAAGGCTATGTTGGTTTCTGAACGTTACGCACCTTCTAGGGGTAACGCAAACAAGCCCAAGGCGGCATGTGCCTTACACGGCCAAAGTGCTATGCCAACCAATCTGTTGGACTCTAAATACTACGCACCTTCTAGGGATAGTAGAAAGAAATCCAAGGCAGCACGTGCTTCATACAATCAAAGTGCTATGCCGACGGTAGACCAAAGGCCCGCGTTGACCATCACGCACGCAGCCAATAGAAAGCTGCACAAAACTGGTCCGAGTGCTTCGATGCCTCGACCGGTGAAACCCCACTATCACTTGAGCCCTCATGCGTACGATTCAAGCCAGGGGGTACCTACTATCGAGATAGACTCATACGAATATATTCCTTTAAGCATGGAAGGAGTCTACCTCATCAGCAACTCTCTAATTAGGACCTAAGCGTGTCTCACGCGTACGTACTAAGAAGGAAGAAGCTATCGTCACATCCTCACTCCTATGTACAGCTTTCTTGCACGTAAAAAAGTAAAACAGTAGTGGAGACTTCAACAACTCCCCACAAGCGTAAAGCGAGGGAGGGATATGTGGCACAAGGCGTGTCTAAACCAAGGTACAACTGCACCCAGATCACCATCAACTGCTACTATTGCCAAACAGCCGCATCACCGCCAAAGAGGCGATTCGTCTTCCAAAGACTGCGACGATGGCGTCTAATGAAGAAGAAAATGAACTATGCGTTGCTACATGCAATAAGTACGATTCTCCATCTCTCAAGAAGCTTCCCAAGAATCTTCCCGTGTTAGCCAACAAGCCCAGAAACTGGCCTGGGGGTAGCAAGATGACAGTACCCAGTACGGGTGTGTTCCAAGACACACGTACCAAATCTGGATCCTTGGCACAAGGAGATGACGCTGTAGATGCAACATTAGCTAGGGGTGGCCAACCCTCCACCATTCATGACAATCCTGTATTCTAATCTAATGAGGGACTGTATGACACAGATACCTCCATAGGCGCAGGTAGCCAAAAAGCTGGAGGTAGCAATTATAATGGGTCTTAGGATGATTGAAACCTACCGGCCTATCCTCAAGACGACGGGACTCAGGCGTCTGAGCCAGAGAGTGAAAGATCCACCATCCCTTCCATCCATCCGCACATGATGTCCATGTTCATGGCCAAAGGCGACAACATGGACAGCAGCGAAGGATCCAGTCAGCAAAAACGTATAGAAGCCCTTAAGACGGGCCTAAATAAGTTAAATGATACTATGAAGTCCTTGGCTTTCGTCGTCTTAGAGATCAAAAAGAAATTGACATCAACTGTCTCTGCTCCTGCAAACCAAGACCCAGGGACTAACGGCGGGCCCAATGCACCTAACATCCTGAGCCAACCAACGCCCCCATCATCTACTCCATCAACAATAGGACCTGTAATATCAAGTAAAGTATAGTAGGCCCTCAGTGAGTTGTACGCTCGCCACAATGCTAGAGAAAAGTGAGAATCACTCCAAAAGATGGGGATTCGGCAACCATATCCTACCGAATAGGATAATGTGATCTATCCTCCTAAATACAATCCAGAGACGCTCACGCCATTCGATGCAACGGAGTCTCCCTGTCGATACTTGAGGTACTTCGCCTCAGTAACAGGACACCTACCAAAAGGTGACTCTCTTCTTACTAACATATTCGTAGGAGCACTGCAAGGGGTCGCCTATGAATGGTTTTGTAGCCTTCCGGATAACTATATTTCATCATTCGAAGATTTGAAACGCATATTCCTTAATCGATCTACGAAGGGGGAATGGACATGACAATGTCGACTCTCATAGACATTATCCAGAAAGAGAAGGAACCTATACACGCATACATTGAGTGCTTCCGCCAAGCCACTCTTAGATTACACCTAGTATACCAGAGCCCATGCTTATGGACTCCTACGGTAAAAACATGCGTCCTGTTATCAAATTGTGGCACAATGCTCCTTGTATAGAGTGGACGCCCTTTATTACAAAGGCAGATATGGAAGAAAAGATAGCTCGAGACATGCAGCTATTGGGACTGAGTTTTCCATCACTCGAAGACAAAGGACGACGCTCATCTAGCAACAATCCTGCTCCCAAGGATGGTAAATGGAAACAAGCCATGACTGTCAACATCTCTAAGTGTTCAATAACAATGAACCCTAAGCCGACTGAAGCGTAGAGGTCGAAAGTGACCTACTCCTTCAACGACCAAGACATACTAGAACTCTTCGATATGTTGACGAAGGGTGGCAAGCTTCAGCTTCAGCCTCCTAAGCATCCCGTTGAAGTAAAAAGGTGGACAATCCAAAATATTGCCATTACCACCAGTATGTTCACCATTTGACACGTGACTGCTACGAGTTGAAAAGACAGATCCAGTACCTCATCAACGCCAAGGTCATGTTGCTCGACTATGAGAAAAAGACTGTCACTGCCAACATGATCAATCTCCAGTTCAGAAGTTTTTCGAGAACAGAGGCTCAAGACGACGTAGTCCCCATACTGAGAGTAATGATGGAAGTAGTCAATCTTCCACCGGCCCGTGGCAATGCTTAAGGTCGCATCCCATTTACAATGTCGTGAGACAAAGTAATATGGATCCATCCTGATCCTGCCCCAGATATGATGGTGCCTGCAGCACACACTGTCAAGGGAAATAAAGTCAAGTCATGATCGTATGGTTTCTATATCGGCTGATGACACTCTAGTTACCACTCACTCGGCTGACCAGCGAGAAGAAAATCAAGCTCCGAAAGAGAAAACACTTTCCCCTGTTGCGGCCACTGCCCCTGATATATCGAAAACTGGCCCATCTCAAGCTCCTACCACAGACAAACAAAGACAGAAGAAGATTTGCTTTGACAATCCTCTGAGAAAACACTCGACAGTAGGACCGATCAAATCCTACAACTTTGATATATTGGCACAGCTGGCCAATACTACAGCTCGACTGTCACTCTACGAGCTCCTCCATCTCTCCAAAGAGACTTGAAGTGCCCTCAGCGAAGCTTTACAGAATGCTGACTCCTTCCTCACTCAGGTGCAACCGCCAAAGGAAGACCCTTCTGCATGCCCACATTATCACAGTGTAGTCGAGGTGATTCCTAACATCACCTTCACCCAGTAGGACATGTTGCTAAACAAAAACTGACCCAATAGGCCCCTGTACTACACAGGGTATGTTGGTGCCATTAAGGTCGATCGCATCCATATCGACTATGGATCTTCTCTTACCATCATTCCTCAGAGTTTACTCCAAGCTTTAGGGATCTTGATGCATCGACTGACTGCATCAAACACTACAATCAGTAGCTTCAATGCTGGAAAAAGTAAGCCCCTGGGCAAGATTCGCCTGAAATACCAAATAGGTGATCTCTAGACTGACGTAACTTGCTGTATCATTGACGCCGATATAAACAACAACATATTATTGGGATGATCATAGATTCATGAGTACATGATCGTGCCCTCCACTCTCCATCAATACATGAAGTATGTGGCCAATGATGGGACCATCAAAATCGAGTTCATTGACATCGACCCATTCTGAGGACTCGAAACATACTATACAGATGGTGAGCTGTAGAAGTCAGTCCCATGGGAAGATAATGCCAATGATGTTGGCAACGTGGCAGATACTGTATCAAAAAGTGTAGTTGTCGCGAAAAAAACCATTGAGGGTTCGATTGAAAGGAAAACTTCCCAAAACATCACCTCCTCTCGTCATCAAGCTTAGAGGCGAGGCTCTGGCTCAGTCACCCTTGACAACATCGGCCGTTAGTCAGGAGCTTATGCAAATAAGGCTTCCCTGGAAGGCCCCAAGGACAACTCTAAAGTCACAGGAATCTCCTACTACAGCTCCCTTGGTAGTCAAGTTGAAAGGAAAACCTTCTTCACCTTCTCCCGCAGCAGCCCTAGCGCTCACAGATAAAGAATTGGGAGACTACGTTTGTGCCAGTACTAAGGCACACTCTTTAGATGATGTGATCTCTTGGGATAAAATTTCACATTTTATTAGTAGGAAGTTATCTTTGAATTACTCTTGTGCGTATTGGAACACTAGGTATTTCTTAGACAACGCTCTATGTTACAAGATGCCTACTTCTTGGTTCCAGGAAGAAAGAAGGAGGAGGAACACATCATCTTCGGTCGTTTGGAGCATCCTCATCGGCTAGCTCCGGCAGAACCAGAACTCGATAACGGCAAGATGCAACTCTATCGTTACACTACTCAAGCCAAACACCTTATCTAGAAGATGGACTACGACTTGAACAGCAATAGAGGGATGAACTATGGCAAAGACTGACGCCTTCCCTTACGACTTTGTGCTCCAAAAGGGAAGTCCCAAAATTACTACTAACGCACTCGCCGAGGGTTGGATTACGTTACACACACAACAACTTCAGAGAGTTCAGAGCCAGAGGTCTTGATGCATTCATACGCTTTTGACTCCTCAACTTGGAACTCTGATACCAATATCGGCCAAGCCTTCAAGGAGACATTATCCGTCAATATGGTCTCGACAGATCCCCTAATCGAGGAAGAAGACCAAATACTTGGATTCTTTGAAGATGAACCCTGAGCTCAATGCCTGGGATCCCAATAGGAATGGTGCTTCGAACAACGTGAACCTCCCACTGAAGATAAAGTCATCCAAGTCGAGCTAGGAGATGAGGCTTCCCCAAAACCCATCTTCATCAGCAAAAGTTTGACGGATGACGACAAAGAATCTTTGATACAGCTTATCCGAGAATACATCGATGTCTTTGCTTGGAGCTATGAGGATATGCCGAATTTAGACCCGCAAGTCGCCATGCACAGTGTCAACATCTTAGCCGATGCTAAGACGGTCAAATAGCAACAACATCATTTTTGGCCCAACGTCATGGATGTTATTGAGAAAGAAGTCGACAAACTCATAGAGAGTGGCTTTATTCGCGAAGAGAAATATCCGGATTGGGTGGCCAATATTGTCCCAGTCACTATGAAAAATAGGAAAATTTAGGTTTGCATAGACTTCAGGGATCTCAACTCGGCTTGTCAAAAGACGAATTTTTTCTCCCAATCATCAACGTAATGATTCACAATACGTGTAGCTTCGAGTGCATATCCTTCATGGATGGTTTCTCAGGCTACAACTAGATCAAAATGTTTCCCGAAGACGAGAAGCATACCTCATTTTAGGCTCCAAAAGGGTATACTGTTACACAGTGATACCTTTCGGGTTGAAGAATACGGGAGCAACATACCAGCGAGCTATAAGCACCATATTCCACAACACCTCGAAAAGTTAGTAGAATATTACGTTGATGACATTGCCATCAAGAACAAAAAGAAATCCACTCATTTGGATGACTTAAGGACGATATTCGACTTGATATGGACACATCGAATAAAGATGAACCAACCAAGTCTTTCTTGGGAGACTCCAGTGACAAGTTCCTAGGCTTTATCGTCATAGCCAAGGGTATTCATATTGACCTTGACAAGACTAAGGCGACCTTGGACATGGCTCCTCGAAGAATCTACGTGAGCTTCGAGGCCTACAAGGATGTCTAGCATACATCAGAAGATTCATAGCAAATCTCTCTGGTCGGTGTCAACCCTTCACCAAATTGATGAAGAAAGGGATTTCTTATGTATGGATCGAAGAATGCCAGCGCGCATTCGACAACATCAAGAAGTACCTCACTAGTCCTCCAGTACTAGTAGCACCAGTCGTGGAAAGACCTTTCCTGTTATACGTTCGAGCTATGGACCATTCTTTCGGTGCTTTACTAGCCGAAAAAATAAATAAAGGCCACGAACAGGCAATCTACTATCTCAGCAGGACCATGATTGGGGCCGAATATCGGTATAATCCTGTAGAGAATGAGTGTCTTGCTCTACTCTTCGACATCCAGAAGATACGACATTATATGGCCGGACAGACAATCCATATCATTTCTCGAGTCAACCCCCTCAGTATCCTCAGGACCAAGCTTGGGGCCTTGAACTCACGATTGGCCACATGGGCAATACTTTTCACTCCTTATGACATGGTATTTGTCCCATAAAAGGTAGTCAAAGGCCAAGCATTGGTCGACTTCTTGGCAGTACATCCTATGCCAGAGACATCTCTGTGACGACATTCCCGATGAAGTCCTAGAGTCCAATATCATTTCAGATCACTCAGTTTGGCACACATTCTTTGACGAGACTTCAAGAACAGGACCTAAAGGCAAGATCATCGCAGGGGTCGAAGTCGTTCTCATTACCCCCGATGGCCTGGTCATCCATCGTGCATAGTCTCTTATGGAGTCATGAACTAATAACGTTGCTGAGTATAATGCTCTCTTCATTGGACTCTAGCTCGCTAAACAGTTGGGGGTTGACTGTATTGAGGCCTATGGCGAGTCAAAACTGATCATTAACTAGGTTCAAGGATATACGAGGTCCGTCATGAAGATCTGGATCCTTACCACCAGGCAGCAATCAATATCATTTCCACCTTCACGGGGTTCTTTATAGAATATGTACCTCGACTGCAAAACTTGGAGGTTGACGCACAAGTTGGCCTCGCAGCTTCTCTGACAGCTCATGTTGGAACCCAATATACCATCACGGTAATGGGACGAGAGCTAGTTTGTCCAAAGAACAATCTACATACGTCTCTTAGTTACTCAGTACAAACAGATACTAATGTTAACATTCGAGACTGGTGATTCCTGTTTATAGACTACGCAGTCTACGAAATCCTACCTGAAGACCCGAAGAAAGCTACTTCTGTCAAGAGACGCTCTTTTCGGTTCTTTTACGACACATCTACCAAAATATTGTATCGTCGTTCATACGATGGACTTCTCCTGCGATTTCTATCCAAGATAGAAGCACAAAAGGCACTCCGAGAGGCATACGAGGGCACCTGCGGAGCCCATCATCCTTATCCTAAGTTATAAGATCGACTGCTGTAACACCCCAGTCCCAAAATACGTAGGACTAGGAACGTAGACATGCCAGCTGTATTCATACGAAGTATACTCCAATATATGGAAGCCTCGTATAAATACATAAGCTGTAAAATACAGTAGAACCATAACTAATCTCATCCACACAGAATAAATGAATAAAAGATCATATAATGAGAATAAATTTGTCTTGATACAATATGTTGGGCGGAGACAAATCCACTACCAACAAGATAAGGAAAAATACATGAGAAATAATAACTTTAGCGAGCGAAGCGAAGACGATCCAAATGCAATCATCCTCGAGAAATAGCAATGGACACGGCTAGAGCGAAAGCACCTACGAAAGACAATAGCACACACCTGGCAAGACAACCAGGTCCTCAGAGGGACGTAACAAGACACATCATAGCATGCCATATAAACTGAATAAATATTGCTCAATAAATAAGTAAATCGAATTATAACATGTTCCAATACGCACCTACTGAACGAGCGTACCATCCCCCCAACCAAACAAGGACAGGAGATGGTAAACTAATTCACGACAACGTATCTTTCCATGCTAAGAATCCGATATGGTATCCGGACCCCAACAAGGTTCAATACCTTCTCATCGAAGTAGTAAGTCACATCTACAACCAAACAAGGACAAGATGTGACGAACTAATCCGCGACAAGTTATTGTTCCAAGCCACGGTCAGATACAAGTACCCAAACCAAAAGTACTCGTACCTAACGGATAGGGTAGCCTACCATTCTAAGTAAAATGTTGTTAAGAATAATCCTTCTTACGCATGGGCCCTGGCTGAATAGGGTCGGCATAGTCCTCCTTTGGGCACCAGAGGCCCCATCAGGAAGAGCATGAATAATCATGTGTCATCAACCCCGTATCTCCAGCGGAGAGTCCGGGTCACAAGGGAAGTGCATCGAAGCCCATACGCTAAGGAATTGTCCTCCCCGCCCAATGCCTATTATGTTGTATCCACAACATTAACCTCTATAACCGCTAAGTCAAACTAGCATGCAACCTCTATTAGCGGTTATTCCTATCGTACGGCTTGTACGTACTGGTGGCCTGCCAATCACGCACTTCCGTGTTCTACATGCGACACACAACTTCGTGTTTACAACGTGTCAAGGCCAATGAATGCAACACATAAGGTGGTCCCTTAAATCTAGATTTAATGTGAGAAAAATAATACATAGCAGGAAAAATAAATGAACAGTAAGTTCTAACAGTTATGCTATGTATCACAGTTTATTTTGCATAAAGAAAATAATAGACATGCATGAAATATGAGCTAAAATAAGTAAACAGCTAATGGCAAGGTGTCTTGCTTGGTAGGACGCCTGCGGTGGTACAATAATCCAGGTGGCACGATCTGCGACTTTGGTACAACAACTATGCATGGTGACCTCAGTCGGTGGCATGGACAGTTCCATTGGGTCTAGGACAGTCAATTTAGTTAGGGGGACATGAGGTATGCTCGAATTTGCGAGGGAATGGGATAATGGAATTAGTCACGGACAAGAGGAGAACCGAAGGAATTTTGGGAAGTAAATACATTTACTATTTTGAAAATATTTATAACACTTGAAAATGTATTATACTAGTCAAAATATGTTTAAAGATAAATATTATTTTAGCTCAAGTCAATATTTTTCAAACATAGTTTTGGATAATTACAAATTAATTTTTAGAAAAATTAGTTAAGGCTAAAACCAAATTGGGATATAATATTTTTTGTCAAGATGCTATATACTAAAATATCACAAAAATATTATTGTATATTTTAGGCTAAAAACCTAATTTGAGATCAATATAGGCAAAAATTCTATTATTATAATTTTGCAAAATATTATCTATCTTTTATCATAGCAAGAAATATTTAAGTACCAAAATAATATCAGTACGTAGTAAATATTGCATAAAAATCTGAGTTAATATTAATACTGTTTTAATGAAACAATGGAGTAACTACAGAAAAATATACTAAAAAGTTTTAGCAGAAACCACATTATTGTTCTCTCTTTAGGACAAAATAATAAAAATAATAATAATAATAATAATAACAACAACAATCATAATAATAACATTAATAGTTATAATAATGAAAATAATAATAATAATAATAATAAATATTATAATAACAATAAAAAAAAGAAATACAAAAATATGCAAACAGCAAACCAATGTAAAGAAAAAATCAAACCCAAAATATCACAAAACCGAAGGGGGCTCTTCCTTTTCGAGAGAGAGAGGGAGAGAGAGAGAGCCGGGTCGGGAGGCGGCGCGTCTCCGGCGTTGGTCGACGCGGTGGCGGAGGGACAGCGGTCCGGGCTAAGGCGGTGCGCACGCGGCTTCCACAGCCGGCGCTGCTCTGGCTCCGGAGACGTGCGAAAGAGAGGGGTTTTGGGGTTCCGATGGCGGGGAGCGGCGATTAGGGCTGAGGGAGGGACGACGTGGCTGTGGAGGAACGAAGGGGGAGCGGGGTTTTGGTGTTCGGAGTGTTCGGGCGCTGGCGAGGAAAGGGCACGGCGGAAGCGGAGGTTCTCAGGCGGGCGACGGTCGGGTTTGATCGGTCGGCCGAGCTCCGGTCAGGCGGAAAGGGGAGAGGTCAGCCTGGCTCGTCGGCAAGCGGACGCGGAGGATTGGCGCGGCGCTGATGGCTGCACGGCTCGCCGGTGGTCGTGCCAGGAGGGCGAATCTCACCGGGAGGTGAGGAGGAGAGGATGGGGGTTCCAGCGGTCGGCGCGACGCGGTGGCGGAGGTAAGGGTTTGCTTCTATTTTTGTTGGTTTGTCTTGGGGACACGACAGGTGGCCGGACACGGCGGAGGAGGAGGAGGTTTGGGTTACGGTGACGGTGGTGATGGCAGTAGCGGTGGTGGCTGGCGTTGGTGCGTGGTCAGATTTGGTGGCCGGGGTGCCTGGTAGAGGGGGCTGTGCTGTTGGAGGTGGTGGCATGTCGACGGGTATGGGTTGGCAGCAGGTGGTGGTTTGGGACGGCGCCGTTGGTGGCGAGGTGCTGGTATTGGTGGGGGCTTGGGTCGAGTGGCTGGGTTGTGCTCGGGGTCGACGGGTGGCGAACGGAGAAAGGGTAGGCTAGGGTTTGGGTTAGGGATTAGAATTAGTGAATTGTATTGCGTCGTGGTTGGAAGATGACGTGTCCGTGTGTGGACACGAAGATGGTGAAAATGTAATTGTAATAAAAATAAAAATAGTGGAAGGGAAGGGGGACACCGACACGATGCACGGGTTGGGTTGTGGAATTTTGTGGAGAAATTTATGGATGAATAATGTGGAGGAGTACCTGCCTATTTATAGGATGTGGGAATTCCCAAGAAGATAATGATTAGGATATTCAAACCCAATTGGATATTTCCTAATTTAATTTAAAAGCAATTAAATCTAAATCTAAATCCAAATCCAAATTTAATTCAAATCCAATTTAGATTCTATCCTTCATTTAAAATCAATCAATAAATCAAATCAAATCTAATCCAAATCCAACTACAATATAAATCCAAATTTTGAATCCAATTAAATTCTTGGTTTAAAATCAAATCAATTTCAAATATAAATATTTATTTAATTATTTAAATAGATCCATAAAATCAAATCAAAATTTAAATGCCACAATAAATTCAAAATATATTTTCAAAAATATTATTATAATAATTTCGAAAATTACATTAATATTTAAAATAAACCAATAAATAATTACAAATATATATGTATGCACAATTAATGTTTTCATAATTATGCTTTTCTAGTATAAAAAAAATATTAATTATTCTTAATAATTGTATAAATGAAAGCTTTTAGGAAATAATATAACAACTTGGTAATGATAGTAAAATAATTATTGAAAATATAAAATAATAATTAAAATATTTTTCTAAAATATGTACGCTCGTACATATTCGCACTCGTCGAGCAAAAATAAAATTTCGTGCGCGACGTATAATACGACTACGTGGCGTACAATACAAAATTTTAAATTCATGCAAATTTAATAATAAAAAAATTTAGTAGAAATTTAGGGGTTTAACAACTGCATCGCATAGGCAACTACTAGCCCACTATGATGGCAAAGGTCGTTGATTATGCAAAGAAGTATTTGGTATGTCAGTTGCATGCAGATTTCATCCACCGACCTTCTGAGTTCCTACACCCCACAGCGGCCACCTAGCCATTTGAAGTATGAGAAATAGATATTATTGGGCCGATCAGTCCACCATCCTCCAAAGGACACCGGTTCATACTCATCACCATCGACTACTTTTCTAAGTGGGCGGAAGTCGTACCTCTAGCCTAGGTAAAAACCTTAAATGTGATCAGCTTTATAAAGCATCATGTCATATACCGCTTCGGGGTTCCTAGAAGGATTATCTACAACAACGGTCCTCAGTTCATGAGCCACGTATTCCGTCGGTTCGATGATAAGAATCAAATACAAAATGTGGCATCAACGGCTTACAATCCTGCAGCGAACGGACTAGCCGAAGTATTCAAAAAGACTATTGTCAAGCTGCTCAAGAAAGTCCTTTTCTCTAACAACCGCAACTGGAATGACAAGCTCGGCGAATGCCCGTGGGCTTACCGTACAACTGTTCGGAGACCCACTAGCAACACCCCAGTCTCTCTGGTTTATGGAAGCGAGGTAGTGCATCCCCTAAAGGTCCAGATCCCGTCTCTACGGGTAGCCATCACCAACCAGTTGATTGACGAAGATAATCAACACCGACAGCTACATGAGTTAGAGGCATTAGATGAAAAATGTATGCTAGCTCAGCAACGAATCGAGCTTTACCAAACTCAAATTTTTGGGGCCTTCAAGAAAAAGGTTCAGGAAAGGACATTCCATGTGGGTGACCTTGTCTCATCAGATCGAAGACCGATGGTGATGACTCACAAGACAGCTGGAAAGTTCAAACCCAAGTAGGAAGGACCGTTTGTCATAAATTCGATCTACTCCAATGGGACCTACCGACTGGCAAAACCTAACGGCGATTTGCTAATGATGCCAATCAATGGTAAGTTTCTGAAGAAATACTATGTCTGAAGTACAAATTAGTATAGGTTCCCACATCCCCCACGGGTGTCCATGAATTCTGTTTCTGAGTTCACCTCTTTCATAACTTCCCCAGTAGAAAATATTTTACGTCCATACTACCTCTGAATTGTTATCCTATACCTTAATAAAGTTCACGTCTACCATGTACATATTACCTCTGAGTAGTTGTCTCTTCTATGATAACCTTGTGTTGTCACAACTATCTAGAAAACCTTTCATGTCCAGACTACCTCTGAATTGTTATTCTACACCCAAGCGAAGATCGTGCCTACAATGTCCATAACACCTCTGAGTAGACATTACTTCCATGACCATCCCCCGTGATTATCATAACTATCTATAGAACCTTTCACGTTCATACTACCTTTAAATCGCTCTATATACCCATAGAGTCTATCCTTGCCACGTCCATATTACCTCTGAGTAAGGAAGGTCCTAGCACCAAAAATTCTATGTTTACCATGTTAATATTTCCTCCGAGTAAAACACCATATCCCCAACGGAGTTATCTTCGTTACCTTATGTCGTACTACCTCTGAAGGAATTCTCACTCTTGTACAAAAAAAGTATACAGTAAAATGACAAACAGAGAAGCAAAACCAAATTTTTATTTATATAATGGAAAGGTTTTCTTTCTTTGGCTACATAAAGAGTCTGTCAAAAAAGTAGGAGACAAAAAGACAAAAATGAGGTCAAAACTGTGAACGCCGATGCAAAAGTTTTTCTAGTCGATCCCTCAAAAGATCAATTTAGGGGCCAACCAGTGCTTGGGCTCGACGCTCGGCCTCCTGACGTCGAACAATTTCTTCTTCAACCTGGGACAGGTTTTGGCGCACAAGAGCCAGTTCTGCCTGGCGTATGCCAATACTTTCCTTCTTCCGGGTCAGGGTTTCGGAGTGTTGCCGAAGTACCACCTGCTCAGGTTCATCCGATCAATAGTAAACACATGCCATGTGTCGTTTATTCGGTCATGTTGATAATTCCTTCCAAGATCTTGATAAAGGAGAATCCCAGCAGTGCTTGATCTCCACCGTCAAACTTCTACATAAAACTTTGTACTAGATCTCCTGTTTAGGAATCGATTGTACTCTTTTTACGTTTAATATACAAAAAGTTCGTATAACCTTTTGTCATGGCAAATACCACTTTACAGTTCCAGGCCATGACCAACACTTTACAGGATTTCAGCTATAGTGTTACTAACTACCCGGCGGCCCCATTCCTAGGGTTTGTGATCTTTTTTTGATTGGTTATCGTATTGATGATCCGGAGGCTCAGCGCTACTTTGACCCTGCTGTTGCTCATTATGATCCCCATCGATCTGCTTAGTCCAGAAACCCTTCTCGGGAAGCTGGTGCTAATGGTGATGAGGATGATGATTATTGATATAGTGTCACAACTGTTTTTATTTCCTAACTGCATTTATTTTCATGTCTTAGCTATATATGCTTCTTTAAAGCATTTTATGACATTTAGCATTTTATAAAAGTTTAGTTCTATGTTTCTTTTCAGCACTCTATGTATGACATTCTAGTTATATGCTTCATTTAAAGCCTTTCTAGTTTATTCCATTTACTATATAATCTACGCTGAGTACTTAGAATCTTTTTTATGTCATGTTGATTATATGACAACGGAGGAGAATTCTTGATTACTTAAACAAATTGAATAACGTTTGCATAAATAAATTTTGCTATAATATTATTGCTCTAAAGACTTGGTTTGAGAAATTTTTCTAGATTTCAAATGCTCTGAGAACTTGGTCAGTTATTGCGAAGGAATAGGCTAATGTAACACTGTACCAAGCTACTTCCATACCAGATGAACATTTGTTAAGTCAGTTTTATCAAATTATCAAAATGGGTGAGATTGTTGGCCCATGTGGTCATTGTAGTTCCCCGTCCCGCTCAGTCAATCGGAGGAATAGGAACGCCGACAGCATTCGGACATAGCCTTGCAACGGCTGCATGAAGACATCGCTCGATCAAGGCGACCGCTCGCTCAGGTGGAGTACTTTCGGTGAACTTGCCTCATCTTAGCCTTCACATAATAAATCGTATATTTTCAACTTGTTCAAGTAGGCTTAATAATAAAAGAGATGAATCCACATAGCTAAAGGGAATAATCCCGACGGGTCGAATTGAGTTATAATATGGAAAAGGTCCAACGGTCGGCTTAGAGTTGGTGCACGGCATGCTTTGAAAATAACACTCGATCCTTCGTTCCGTGGATTGGGAGAAGGAAAGTTGGTCGAGTAGGAAAAGTATGAACGTAGCCTAAGTCATAGGCGTCGCCCGCATGAATGCTTCATAAAGCATGCACGGTCCCGTCGTCCAAGGCTTGGCATAGCCTTGGCTTGCCCATGAGTTAAGTTGCATTGAGCGGCTTGTGACCAAAGTCTAGGAACCTGAGTGACTTGGTCGTTCAAGTTAGATGCGTGCACGATACGATCCGATAAGGCAAAGCTTGACGCAGCCTTTGCTCATTAAGTTGTTGCGAAGTTAAGTTAGGCAAAGTTATGCCGGTCGACCTAAGACATTACAAGTACCATCTCGCTCTTTCATGGTTCGTCCAAGTTAAGTAGTCCCACGATCTCAAGGCCCATCGACTTGGGCAGGAGTGTCACGTAGAGCACGGTTGGCTTAAGGCACGATGCACGGACTTAGTGTTTAAGGCAAGGACTACAATTGATTCAAAGTGAGTTTTGAGAAAGGACTATAAAATAGGCGTTCATGAGTTGAACCAAATGATAGGGTAACAAGGAAAGAATGCTCGCGGTCGTAGGTCGTCGAGGGGTTTCAAGGAAAGAATGCTCGCGACCATGGGTCGTCGAGAGGTCTCAAGGATAGAAGTCTTGATATTGGTTTTGATCGAGATGGTAACATTTGTAGAGGAATGACTGTGTGAGACATCAATTTGTGTCGAGTCCTGGATGGTCATTTGACAACTTGTCGACAAGGGCGATGAATCCTCGAGCGACAACCCTGGGCCATGGGACCGACTCGGCCTGGAAGGAAACAGGGTATAGTCGTGCATAAGGTTTCAGCACAGGTTAAGCGGGGACTTACGACGGAGCTAGCTACTTGCGTACGTCGAAAGGACCCCGATTAACAAAACTATACATCAAGGTATAGCTTGTGATGCTAGTAGCCAAGTTCATATAGATGTCGGCAAAATAGCGGCTATCCGCGTGTATGCCTTTGGATTGAGTCGAGTTGAAGGTGTGTAAAGTAAGAACACAAAGTTTGGGCCTAAGATTGGGTTTCAACATAGGCATCGTACTTTGGTACGAGATGTGGCATCGAGTCTTGAGTTGTCGGCATATAAGTTGCTTAAGTTGGTTGAGTTGTTTGAGTTTAAGTCGGAAAACCGCCGCAAGGCAAAGTTGGTTAAGTGACACTAACATTCATAAGTCTTGATTGGGTCAGTTGGTGATCAAAGTAGCAAGGGCCGCGAGGCGACGATATGGTTTAGTCACCCTGAGTTGCGAGAAACGGCACGATGGATTCCTAGCATGATCACATGGAAATGGAGCCTCATCGCGTAGTTGCGTCTCTGATTAAGTGCCTTAAGGCAAACACGACTTGATAGGTTAACATTGAATGTTGCAAGCACGGGATGGTCTTGAAACATGAAATTGGCCAAGATGTTGGTCCTAAAATAATCCTAAGGCAAGACTAGAAAGATAATTGATAAGAAGTGACTATGTTGTACAAAGTAAATCAAACGTGTTAGGTTTGTATGGGTGGGCGAGGAGCTCATTCCACCAGTACAGTTGAGTACTGACACCCACATAGTTTTCATGTGTAGGCACAGGTAGAAGCTCGTGGCGCAGAGCTCGCTTGGATGCATCGAGGTACGGAGTTCATTGGCAATTCGAAGCGTGCGGTCGTATGGAGTAAAGACTTATACGGGACATAATGTATGGATATCGCCTTCCGAAGCTTCTGCTGGATCGACAAATGTATTGAGAGATGAGAAAGAGAGCTGAGTGACTTGTAATGTGAGCTTGAGTGAGCATGAGAGACTTGTAATCTTGGGCTTGCGCCCCATTGTAACCTTGTTTCAATATCAATAAAAGAGTGTTTTACAATGACTTGTATTTTGTTCTAAATTTTGATACTATTATTCAATGTCTCTGGTTGGGACTTCTGTGCGACAACCCCTCGCAGCCGCTGGAATCGGGGCCGTTATGGAACCCGCCTTGTACGAGCGCAATCTAGGCTCATGCGGCATCACGCCTTAGCGAGGACGATCGCTCCTACGGGAGAGGGGCGTGACATAATGGTATCAGAGCACGGCTTTACGTCCTTGGACTTTCGATTGAATTCATTAACTCTGATGTTTCCGCGAACTCTGAATGTTACTTCCGCATATTGATATCGTTGGTGCGCTCTCTCTCAAATGTCCCACGGGATGTCTATACAATAAATCTAAATATTTTGCAAAACATAGGAGAACAGTTTTGACAAAACAAAAATATGGTTCGCGTAAGCACGGTTGGCTAAGTCGGGCTGGGCATATACACCAAAGTTGCGTCGACCTTAGAAAAGTCGAGTGCGGGAATTAAATTATGTCGGACGAGAATGAGTTAGACTTGATTGAGTAAATGAGATGACAATCGATAGGGGTGCTATCGAACGATGATGTTATCGTCGATACGTTATAAATGAGCGTGCTTGGAATTCGAGGAATGGTTTAAACGGGATTGAAAAAGTCGATTTAGATTCAAATAATAGTATTGAGGATTTGTTGAATGACTTTATTCCTGAGTGGTGTATGCGATAGTCTCAGGAATGTCGATCGATCAATTGAGGATTCGGGATATCGATAAGTCTGTTAGCAAGCGTCGTGTTATGCAAAGCCGTAGATTTGAATATCATTGAATAAGTTATAGTCTTGAGATTTGTCTAGTTGATTCGAATGACTTAGAGATTGACATGCACGGAACGTGCACGGGATTGAAGATTGCGTAAGTATGAAATGCGAAAATGATAGAGTAGGCAAATCAAATCGAGAAAAAGTTAAGGTGTGCGAATGGATGACTTGATCGAAGAAATCGATAAGAATCGTATACGAAAAGTTAGCACGACATGTAGATAGCATGCATGAAAGGTTTGATTTTGAAGTTACGCGAAGGACTCGGAGGATTGGAATGAATGTTGCTCGATAATTTGAATTAGCAAGGAATGATGCAATTTGAGGAAATTTATGTTGTGAATGATTCGAAGGATAACGATCGAACTTGAATTGAATATCGAGGAGATTATCCAGTCGAACGATAGCATCATTTGTACGACTCGAAATTGGTTGCAAAGGAAGATCGTCAGGTTACGCACATCATCGATGGTATTGAGGCGTATCAAAGATCGATATGCGATAACTCGGGGGTACTCTGACTCGACGAATGACGATCGTACAAGTGTTATTGTTTGGTTGGATGCAGTACTTAGGACTTTGATTGAGAGGAATGTTGGATGAAAATGATTATGTCTTGATGGTTACGCGGATAACCACACCATCAACATTTTTGTCTTGCACGAGCGCAACTCCGGCCTCGCAGATACGTTACGTCAGATTTGAGGTGATCGTTTCGCGTGAGCACTGACATAGTGATTCATGTCGTGGGAATGGTCGAACTCGAAAAATTAGAACGCGACAACTTTGATTGTCTCGACTTATCGGTTTGATGCGAAAGAAAATTCGAGGATGTTTAGACTTGCGATTGATGAATGAAATAAACTTGAGGATTGAGTAGGTCCAATCCGCGCATCAAAAATGAATTAGTCTAGATGCAAAGCAAGAGTTACGTCCCGATGAGGATAATTATCCCGCGGGAGCGTACATGGTGATTCATGTCCACCGTGGATAATCTGACTCGCGTGAGATCAAGGCACAATATTTTGTTAAGCTAGACGACCTTATGATCGATTACGTGAATTGGAATAGATGACTTAGGAAATGTGGAATATGAAATTTTGGTTATCGACTAAGTTGTGTTATAGCATTCTTGAATTAAGAAGGATTGTTAGGCGAACTATATCGAATGTGTTTGAAGGGATAGACTATACGAAACAGCTTGATGAACGAGCGATATGTTCTTGTCAAGGATTGGTTGAACGTGAATTATCGTAGTATGGCTTTGCTGAATGACTTGGACCCCGTACGATGAATGTTGGGATGTGTGTAGGAAATCTATGCTCGAAGTTTAGAAATCGGAGTGATACGAGCTTGGGTAGAAAACTCCATACTATCAAGTTGGTTTGACCTTAGGATGGGGTCAGTGTTGATATTGTTGTTTGGGAACTATTATTCCAATACTGACGGAAAGACATAGCCTAGCGGTTAGGCAGACGTTCGAGTGTGAAGTGGTAGGATTTGTGGAGGCACCACTCGAGAGTATCATTTGACATGCATGTATATCAGGGACGCTTGAATATGTGTATTATCCGACTCGGGTGGTGATGGCGGGATTCGCTATCACAAGGCTTGGTTAAAATGCATGTATTTTGGAGACGCCTAAGATATGTGCACGATCCATACTAAGTGATACGTTGAATTCAAGTGAGACTTGAGGAATGGAAAAGTGTCGAGGATGTTGAAATTATTTTGAAGAAAATATTGAGGGTAGTGCGAGCGTGGCTCGAATTGTGAAAACGCATAGGCGTAGTTTGTGCGAGAGTCTTGAATGTTGAGTAAAGTGATAAGTCAATAAGTAAGTGTACTCAGTTAGTTTCGAGGACGAAACTTTTTCTGAGTGGTGTATGATGTAGTGCCCCGTACAGCTCAGTCAATCGGAGCAATAGGAATGCCGACGGCGTTCGGACCTAGCCTTGCAATGGCTGCATGAAGACTTCGCTCGGTAAGGCGACCGCTCGCTCAGGTGGGGTAGTTTTGGTGAACTTGCCTTATCTTAGCCTTCACATAATAAATCGCATGTTTTCAACTTGCACAAGTAGGCTTAATAATAAAAGAGATGAATCCACATAGCTTAGGGAAATAATCCCGATGGGTCAAATTGAGTTAGAATATGGAAAGGTCCAACGGTCGGCTTAGAGTTGGTGTACGGCGTGCTTTGAAAATGACACTCGATCCTTCGTTCTATGGCTTGAGAGAAGGAAAGTTGGTTGAGTAGGTGAAGTATGAATGTAGCCTAAGTCATAGGCGTCGCCCGCATGAATGCTTCATAAAGCATGCACGGTCCCGTCGTCCATGGCTTGGCATAGCCTTGGCTTGCCCATGAGTTAAGTTGCGTTGAGCGGCTTGTGACCTAAGTCTAGGCACCTGAGTGACTTGGTCGTTCAAGTTGGATGCGTGCACGGCACGATCCGTTAAGGCAAAGCTTGATGCAGCCTTTGCTCGTTAAGTTATTGCGAAGTTAAGTTAGGCAAAGTTATGCCGATCGACCTAAGACATTACAAGTATCGTCCCGTTCTTTCGCAGTTCGTCCAAGTTAAGTAGTCCTACGATCTCAAGGCCCATCGACTTGGGTAGGAGTGTCGCGTAGAGCACGATTGGCTTAAGGCACGATGCACAGACTTAGTGTTTAAGGCAAGGGCTACAATTGATTCAAAGTGAGTTTTGAGAAAGGACTATCAAATAGGCGTTCATGAGTTGAACCAAATGATAGGGTAAAAAGAAAGAATGCTCGCGACCGTGGGTCATCGAGGAGTCTCAAGGAAAGAATGCTCACGACCATCGGTCGTCGAGGGGTCTTAAGGATACAAGTCTTGATATTAGTTTTGATGGATATGGTAACATTGGTAGAGGAATGACTGTGTGAGACGTCAGTTTGTGTCGAGTCTTGCATGATCATTTGATAACTTATCGACAAGGACGATGAATCCTCGAGCGGCAATCCTGGGCCATGGGACCGACTCGGCCTAGGAGGAAACAGGGTATAGTCGTGCATAAGGTTTCAGCAGAGGTTAAGCTGGGACTTGCGACGGTGCTAGCTACTTGCGTCGAAAGGACCCCGATTAACAAAACTATACGACAAGGTATAGCTTGTGATGCTAGTAGCCAAGTTCATATAGATATCGGCAAAATAGCGGCTATCCGCGTGTATGCCTTTGGATTGAGTCGAGTTGAAGGTGTGTACAGTTAGAACACAAAGTTTGGGCCTAAGATTGGATTTTAACATAGGCATCGTGCTTCGACATGAGATGTGGCATCGAGTCTTGAGTTGTCAGCATATAAGTTTCTTAAGTTGGTTGAGTTTAAGTCTGGAAACCTCCGCAAGGCAAAGTTGGTTGAGTGACACTAACATTCACAAGTCTTGATTGGATCAGTTGGTGATCAAAGTAGCAAGGGCCGCGAGGCGGCGATATGGTTTAGTCACCCTGAGTTGCGAGGCACGACACGATGGATTCCTAGCACGATCACATGGAAATGGAGCCTCATCGCGTAGTTGCGTCTCTGATTAAGTGCCGTAAGGCAAATACGACTTGATAGGTTAACGTTGAATGTTGCAAGCACGGGATGGTCTTGAAACATGAACTAGGCCAAGGCATCGGTCCTAAAATAATTCTAAGGCAAGACTAGAAAGACAATTGATAAGAAGTAACTATGTTGCACAAAGTAAATCAAACGTATTGGGTTTGTATGGGTGGGCGAGGAGCTCATTCCACCAGTACAGTTGAGTACTGACACCCTCATAGTTTTCATGTGCAGGTATAGGTAGAAGCTCGTGGCGCGAAGCTCGCTTGGATGCGTCGAGGCACAGAGTTCCTTGGTGATTCGAAGCGTGCGGCCGTATGGAGTAAAGACTTATACGGGACATAATATATGGACATCGCCTTCCGAAGCTTACTCTGGATCGATAAATATATTGAGAGATGAGAGAGAGAGATGAGTGACTTGTAATGTGAGCTTGAGTGAGCATGAGAAACTTGTAATCTTAGCCTTGTGCTCCATTGTAACCTTATTTCAATATCAATAAAAGAGTGTTTTGCAATGACTTGTGTTTTGTTCTAAATTTTGCTGCTATTATTCACTGTCTCTGCTTGGGACTTTTGTGCGACGACCCCGTCGCTGTCGATGGAGTCGGCCGTTACGGAACCCGCCTTGCACGAGTGCAATCTAGGCTCGTGCGGCATCACGCCTTAGCGAGGACGATCGCTCCTACGGGAGCGGGGCGTGACAGTCATGATCAACCTGATTTCGATAATTGACTTAAAATTTTGAATCTGATACGTAAAGTATGAAGACTATAGAAGATTGCAGCTATTCTCGTCAAACAAGAATTTTTTTATTTATTATTTTTCTTGATCTAGGTTTTTGTGAGTCGGATATCGCTGGTATTTAGATAAACATCCCCACTCGAATAAACCTACTCCCAAAAGACATTCTGAAACGAAGAACACTTTGGAAACCCAGTACCCTAACTCGATACCGCCCCGAAGTCGGGCCGAATTCGGTCTCCCTAAAATTCCTCCTGGTCAGAATAAATACATCTTCTTTTGGATCCCAAACATTCAAAAATTTGAATATTACCTAATCGAGTTCAGCCCGAACTCTGGTTCAAAATACCTATAAAATAGATAAGATTTTTTCATTTTACTCACTCAACTCATTCTTCATCTTCTCTATTCATTCGAGCAAGAGTACTCGAGTCTAGACTAGTCCTCTCAGAGGAAAATCAGGACAAAATCTTGGTGTTTGTGTATTGCTTCTATCTCACTACTTAATTGTTGTTTTTACATTATTGCATTAATTATCCGCCTTTACTTGCCTTTACTTGTATTATTTTTAATTGGGGTTATTACTTTCGCTACACTCTATTCAACCCCCCCCATTGAGTTGTCATCGATCCCACAACTTCTACCTTGCCTATATTTTTGGTAAGAAACTAGACTTTTGTAGCATTTTGGTTTCATTTGCTATTTATTAAAAACTCGGACATTTTACCATAATATCGATATACCGAAATCCATGAGTTCTACGTGTCCAATTGATTTAAAACTTCTTATACCATTACCAAAATAATTGTTGCGCATGTTTCGATAAGAAAAACCTAATTTTTACATAATTAATAGTATTTTTAAGAATTAATTTTATTAAAAAATTATCGGTTTGGAAGCCAAACCATGGAAACAAGTCTATGCATTTTGATGTAGAATCAATACAAGACTTGTACACATATTTTTCTATGAATAAAATATATTAATTATTATTATAGAATATTTATAAATATTTTTGGAAATTAAAATGATATGTTAATAACATATTACTTTTATGTTAATATTTTTATGTTATATTAAGTAGAGTAGTCAATATGACTAGTTTTGGTATAAATACATTATTTAGGTCTATATATGGTAAGCCCATATATAGTAAGTTATTAGTGTATTATTAATAGTAGAATATTTATTATAGGCATACGTAATGGAAGTAGCAAGGACTTTGGAGTTGGTCAGACAGACACGTAAATAAAGGTTACAAGCAAGTATACCTTGCCAATATTTCAGTATCTTTATTCTTTCCTTTTATTATTGGATATTTATTTTCTTGTTCGTGATCATTGAGGACGTAGGGTTAGTTGATATTAGCATCCGGATTGATTCAGGTGTCGATGTCAGTATATTAACATCGGTTATCAACCTAGGCATTACGATATATCATATTTGTCTTCATTGACACGATGGACCATAGGACACGGACATGATGGATGATGATGATATGATATGAAGTCTGACATGAGATATTCATGGCTAGGGACTCTGTGATAGCATGTAGTACTTGCTCGTCTGACTTGTTACTGGTCATGTTTTCATATTTGGGACTTGGTTATTTACTCGTGGTCATGGTCTCTGTAGCAGAGCTATGGCTTTGTTACTCGTTCGCCCATTGGT